>JFGW01000353.1:0-26332 GCA_000729825.1 Epichloe sp. AL9924
CACCTTCGCGACCGTTGACAGCTGCAGTGCAGCTGTCAGGCTTGCAATGCAAGCTAGTAATAAAAAGGTCCTTTGACTAGAAAAGGGCTAAAAATAGGTCTTATTTTTAACAAAGGTAAGGGTATAGGGCTAAGTGCAATCCTTATTACTTCTGTTATAGTGAACCTAGCCGATTAAGATCCTTAAGGCATGCGGGATAGCTGAAGTTAACTAAACCTAGGAACGTTAAACGCAAACACAGGTCTCGATCTTTTAGCTACAGGTATTGACTAGTATGCGTGCTTAAGGTTAAACACGCTGTAGGACTTGATTCGCGGATTTGAGAGTTGGTCATGAACCTTAGCTAATAAGGGCAACTAACTGCTAGGCATGTCTTCTTTGACATAAGAGTAATTAACCGTAAGTCGCTGTTCTGCCTATGGATTAGATTTATCCTTTGGTACTAGTACAGGCTCCGCACACTAGTCAGACATCTCCCCGTTCGTAGCTATAGTGTACTTGTACATTCCTAATTTAATCCCCTCGGTCACTAACCGATTTAACTAGTACTTCTAAGGCTCTAACCACCTTCTCCTAGGGGATTATGCCCACGGCTTTACATTATCTTTTAGTCGAGGTACGTGCATATAGAGGTCTGTGGCGGGAATATTAGCAATTGATAAAGCATTTAGGTCTCTATATATATAAAAGGTCCTCATGATTTCTTCCACCATAGGCTTTAGGACAAGGGGGCCTAAGGTTACTCCGTAACCCTTAAACTATAATAACACTGTCTTAGTTAACGTTTCCTAGTCTGTTTCTCTCCTCCACACTCTCCGCTTAGTTAGAAATGGAAACGCTGGAGGATCTAGGGTAACTAGTCCTAGCTAATTGTCCTTTGTCCACTGAAACGGTTTCCTATTATTATCGACCCTTAACTCTATGGGGCATTCTCTTCCCTTAAGCACGTTCACCTCCGATAAGAATGCGCAGAGACTAAGCCAGTTTGTAAGTTAAAATTCCTCTTATACTAAAATAGGATAGGTAATCCAGGGTGTATGACTAGAAAACCATACTGTGGGTTTAACCTAGAAATAAACAAAAGGGAGCTTACGAAACCGTTTACTTAGACATCTATCCTAGGCTATTAGATTTAGTTTTTTAACTTGACTAGGTCGCAGCAGGTTACTTAGTTTTCCGAATCGTCTGAATCATCCTTATCCTTAGATCCCGATGAAGCATTATCTGGAGACATGTCTATATCATCCTAACCTATGTATCGCTCTAGGATTGCAGGCTTAGCCGGACAGAGCATCACTTTTTGTTAATCTGACAAAGCCACTAAAGGTCCCTTAATGGACATGACTTTATCTCCACGCTCCTTAACTCTAATTGTAAGTTCTGAGTTCCTAATGTCAAATCTAGCACTAACGTTGTAAAGCCAGGGCAACCCTAGAATCAAAACAGTTTGATTCTTTGGTTAATGATCTGTGGTGATAACTGCCTAAACAGACCGTGTAATTCCGTGGCACACCACCCTTATTGTCACAAAATGAGTGACTATGTTCTCTCGCCCGTTAGCATTAACTATCTATAGTCCTCGGAAACTAACAGATCCTAAATCATAGACCGGTATGTTTTCCTGGAGTATAAAGGCTTGAGATATGATATTAATCTCAGCCCCTTGATTAGCCATGGCTTGTCCTGGTTTGAGATTAAATACTTGTTCCTTCCGAAATCCTATGTGAGCTTGAACTGTAATCCCAAACAGCTTAGCACCTAATCGATGTTCTCGAAGCAGCTTAGTGTTATGATTATTAGCTATAGGACTCTTCTGAGCCTCGCTAGATATGGCTTAAACTAAGCCTGCATTAAATGAGAATCCCACCTTCTTCTTTGCTCGCTTCTTTAGGGTCGTTACCCTTGATGATAATTTCTGAAACTGCTTGGACATTTCTAGACTAATTTGCCACAAGTCTAGTAACGAAATCGGAACTGAGATACGACTAGCTAGAGCTTTCTAGTTAATAGGGCCTAGACCCTTACGTCCCTAAATCTCGCTTAACGCCCTTGCGTTCCGTTTGACTACCTTTTCTCTTACTAATAGAGCAGCTTCTGGAGTTAACGTTTCACCTGCTAGCATCTTATTAAGGGGCATCCCCTTCTGTTTCTTTAAAGGTAGTGTAGCTTCTAAGACTAGGGTTATGACCTATAGAGTACCCTAAGTAACCGACTTAAGTGTTTCTATATTAGCATTTTTGAGGCTTTTAAGCAGAGGCTTTAGCGGCTTGTCCTTATTAGTAATATCCTCCACTTAAGCCTTTATGTTAGCATAACGAGCCCCAAGCTTCTGTAAACTTATTAAGGCCCTAGGGTCCTGTTTAATCTGAACGAGCTAGGGGTCTTCCTTAATAACAGATAGGTATGAAGTAGACCTAGGTTTAATAGGGGCGTATTGAGCTCCCACTAATAACTTGCTAGTAACTTCTTTAACAATCCTAGATATTGTAATATCTTCCCGTTTATTACTATTTAGATACACCTGAGCCAATTAAGCATAAGCTTGTCCAGGCACCTAGGACTAATTATTCTGAGGGGGAAGGGTTATTGATTTTAGCTATGATAATTCCTATCGCTATAATAGATCATTCCCGGTCGCGGTATAGTTTGTGGCATAATGTCCCGCAACACTACACTTAAAGCAAGCACCTCCACGGGGCAATAGCGTGGTTCCATTAATATACTGATTTTTTGACTTAGCTGCTAGTCTTAGTTCTATTACTCGGTTCCTCTAACCAGTGCCTTGCGTTATTAGGGGTGCATTCTGTGGAGGTTAATATACACTAGCACTATTGTTCTAATATTAAGGGGTAAAGCCCACTCATTGAGCTCCAGGGGCCGACTAGTTAGTACTACCTTACTAGTTAGTTAGAACTCCACTTCCTGTGTTAACATTAGTCCTATTCTACACCTAAGGATAATTCTAAGGGTAAGTGGCTAGAGTTAGTGATTAATTAACTATTTAAGGTATAGGTTAATACCCATTAAATTACTAAGGGTTAGCGGAACTACACATTCCTAAGAGCCTAAGATAAGATATTATTAGCTAAAGTTAAGCAATTAGGGCATTAACTAGGGTAGACTGCAGTCTCTGCCCTCCTAACACCTCTATGAATCCTAGGGGCAGTTTGTATGCTTAGGACAACACTTTATTAGCAGAGCACCTGCTCTGGAGTTTAATGAACTCTTCTATTAAGGTAATCTTTATATCTCATGCGGTTGTCTTTGCTAGATTAGCTTTTGCCTCTAGGATAGTAGCAGCTTGCTTAATGCGTTCTTAGGCTTCTCTAAGGCTATTAGTAGCTAACACATTCTGGCTAATAGCCTCCTGTATTAGTGATTTATCGTGCAACCCTTGAACAAACCGTTGGACAAAGTCCCGGAGGGTATAGCTCTTAATTAAAGTGAGTAGATAATTAGAGGTAATTAGCTTATCCCTTCCTCTAGCACAACAAAGTACGTTTAAAACGCGGGAATAATATGCAGCAAGGGCCTCACCCTCACTCTAGCGAAGTTCTATATTAGTACTAGTCTCCACCTCTTTATTAACAATATTTAGAGGATATCGCTCCCGTAGCGATTATTAGAGGGTGGCTAAATCCCTAGCAGTGGCTAAGCTACCCTTAGCCCTTAAGATAATTAGTCTTAATTATTCCAAACTATCAACAAAAGTAGTGGCTCCACTACCTAGAGCCATGTCCATAGCTTAAATAAAGGTATTTAGGTTAATATCTCTTCCTTTATTAATAGTCTTAAAAGTCCACTGTAGTTAACTCAGCTATCTACCTGCAGATATAGATCCATTAAAAGTCCTAATGTCTTAAGACAACGGCAGCTTATATAGCTTTATTGTAAATTAGTAGGTAGGTGTTTTTATTATAGGAACTTTAGGTATTAGCGCGGAAGTTTCAGACATAACTAACGGTACTTTAGGTACAGGTAAAGGTATTCTAGGTCTAGATAAAGCAGTAAGTTGCTTAAAAAAGCTGGCAAGCTAAAACATAGCTTTGTCTTCTATTCCAGCGAGAGGGAATTAGTCTTCTCCCACTAGAACACTTCCTAGAGATAACGATTTAGTTAACTTAGTGTTATGCAGGTATACTTCTGCTATCTGTGGATTCCATAGGGCTTCTTCTAGCTCTTAGGGATCTAGGTTAATAATAGTAAAACAGTGCAGGGATGTGAAGGGATTTAGAAAACGCAGACAGGGATCGGGGAAACGGAAGATATAGGTAGGTGGACTACCCTAGCCTAACCGACGACAACGACGGTGATAATGAAGAAAAACGACGACTTAACTTTAGGTAAGCTTAAGAAAGCTTTTGATTACTAGCTCCTAGCGTGGTCGCTAAAGAACTAATGATTTAACGAAACTCTTGATGATCTTCAAATGAATTCATTTCCGATGTGATCATCTATCAAAAAGCTAGAATCCCCTCCCCTCGAAAAATCTGTTGAGTGGGGTTTTTGTGTTGGGTGGGCCAGGTGCCTCGCACCTGCCCCCCCTTCAAGGTTCTCAGTACTGTGCTCAGGGAAATTAAGTGGGACCAGGCGCACCCGTGCTTCGACCCGAATGGTCGGCAGGACCAGTCTTGTCAAAGGCCCGCTACAGATGACTTTCAGAGTCACTGCTCCTTCGCCTACGTAGTTGCTTGTCATTAGCTTGGCAGGGACATTTATTTATGTTTCTTTCAAAAGAAGAAAAATTGAAAAAGGAGAAGTTCTCTCTCTACTATGCATTATGTTATTGGGGGTTTGAGCTTTACTATCAGTCGCACATCTTCCGAATTGGACTTCACTCAAAGACCCGAATTTTACGGCTATCGCTAATCAATTAAACGACCCTATTGTTGTCTTCAGTTGCAGTCGAGACCTCGACAAGCCCCCGAGTTTAGCGCACTTGGCTTGCTCGAGCATTCTATTTGATACGGGCCAAACGTTCACGGTTCATTCTTGTGGCGTCGTCTACAGCATCGCTCTGTATAAAGGGTCAGCTTGGCTCGGTAGGGGTTTTTTTTTTGGCGGGGGGGGGGGGAGTAGTGTGTTGAGTTTACCTTGCCCATAATCCTGTCAATCTGTTTGTTTTGGGAGTCAACTTCCTTGCCAATGGCCTTACCGACCATGTTCATCATGGAAACCTGACCCTCGAGCTCTGTCAGTCCATCATCAATCTGGTCCTCCAACTCATCTGCTCCTTCCTCATCGTCCAAGTTAAACTTGCCGTAATCCTTTTTACGCTGTGCGCGAGGACGACCGGCGGCATTGATATTCTGAAATGTGGTTTCCATCCGTTGATTCGCAGAGTAGCCCTCGCGACGAGTTTCCTCTCTCTGCTCTCTTTCGGCTCTATGCCTGCTCATAACCTCATCGTCCGCCTTCTGCTGTCGCTGCTTAGATGTAAAGGGGTTGTTAACATGAACGGCGAACATGCTACGGTTGAGAGTTTTTAATTCTGCTGCCCGATCCTGTGCAACCTTGTTTTGATTCGCGGCGAGATCGAGATTCTTCTCGGTATTGTGTAAGCGTTCACCTTGGGCGCCGAGACGAGCAAGCGTCGCTTGGCCTACTTCGTTCGCCTGTCTTGCCATCTGAACTGAGCGTGACACTGAAGAGGAGCTTTCTTGTTGAATTTGCCGCTTCTGAGCAAGTACACCTTGGTACTCAGCTTCCTCTTGCTCTTCTGCTGTCAGCTCGCGTCGCTCACCGTACCCGCCGTACGAGTCGTTCTCTGAACCGGGCTGTCCATAAGATGCCACTGATGGAGGCACCTGTTGTCTTTCTGCTTGGCGCTCCTGCGCACCTGAGAAAAGAACATCACGGTTCTCGTCGGGTTCATTATTAGTACGACCGAACCCACCGTAACCACCAGGGCCGCGGGCACTGCCTGCCGGGTTATTATATCGGTCGGAGCCATATCCGCCCCCGGAACCATATCGATCAGAGCCATATCCCGTTGGGGCAGAATCGCCATAACTACTACCAGGTGCTTGGTTTTGGCTGCCAGAGCCGTGTCCGCCAGCGGGACCACCTTGACTATTTAAGGAGACTTCTTGTCGCTTATCGGCTCCTAGCCCAGCACGAGCTTGTTGATACGGAGTGATGTTTGCATATTTGGCGCTGTCGGCGTATGGATCGATGGCGCCTTGTTGGGCATAGGGGTTGTCTGATTGCGTCTGGGAATGCTTCTTGCGGCCAAAGAGTGCGTTGCGATTAGCATCATCGCCGTCATCACCTTTCCTTCCAAAACCAAACTTCTTCATGACAGGCAGTATGCGTTGGTGATTATCAAATCGTCAGACGGTCAGGTATCTTTGTGCTCCTAGAATTTCACTGGCGAAATGAAAAGAAAATGAACCGCAGGCGAGCAGTGGAAATGCGGAGGGGATCAGGGAGTCAGGTAGTAAGTAGCAAGGTAGCCAGCCTAGGCTACGCACGAATCTGGCGTCTACATAATGACCCGCGGGGTAAGAACCCAGGTGGCATCGTCTGGGCGCATTGATCTCTGTCGCAAGGCATGTAGGGGATAATCCACGCACAAATTAGTGCCCAGTCGGCTGCGCCTCTTTTTTCGTGCAACAACCCTCGTCCCCACAGAAGACTTGATGGCAAAGCAGAAACGTCAGGTGGTGTGGCGGAGGTCGGCCGTGGCTCTGAATGTTCCAGGTTTACTCCGTACGAGTTAATAAGGTCTCCAACAAAGTGGTCTGTGTAAGGCGCGGACCTGCGTGGCCCGTAGGGCATGACAGGGTGCGACAGGCCTCTTTTAAGCAAGTGTAAGGTGCAATGTTAGCGACGGCTAACATTAACGGATCTTCTGGCTTCAAGTGATCTTCAATCAGTGGCTGGTGACTTCTCGACGAAAGGGGTATCTAGAAATGTTTTCCATGCTTCAGAAGCGCACGTAGAGTCAAGGGACCAGAAACAAGCTCGGATTACTTGGCTCCAGACCATTCATCGAATAGATTATTAATGGGATGCTACAGGATCCTCGGCACAGAATCTTGTTCGATTCTGGCTCTCGCAGTCTCCTGCTGCTCGTCAGTCCAGTCCAGGGACGTGTGCAAAGTTTCTTGTAGTTCTAAATACGCCAATGAGGGTGTCTATCTGGGAGCTTTGCTCGTCTTTCGGTTACGACCCGCGAACAATATCAGGTGAGCCGAATTTCACGTCAGCGATTGTAATGACAGGCCGATGATCTGTAGAGCGTATTGTCGCGTAATCGAGTACAAAGAAGGACACTTGCAAACTGTTTGAATCCTCATAAGCTGAGTGACAGCCCATCGTATCGACTTTTCCAAGCCGGGAATATTACGCAACTAATCTCCGTAGTCGTCATCGTCGCCTCCTTTAACATTTGAATCTTTACGAATCGGAATCTTGATTCCCTGGGTAGCAAATGTTTTACTGAGTGGCGTGCTCTCGCACACGCCAGGAAACTTTTTGGCCGAATAAACATTGAAAATTTCACTGAAGCAGCACGCCAAAATTGGTGCCCTATTTTTGTTGATCTTGGGTGTTCCTGCATCGCGAGGCGCACCATCTGGCGGCCCGACATTTACGAAAGAATATCTCAAACTATGATATTCTGATTAAAACATGGCCTAAATGTATCATGCAAACAAGTGTAACATACCGAAAAGGGCCCTCTGTTCGTACGCTCAGATCTTGAAGGACGAACCATATTCCGATGCGATCTTCCGTATCACTCAATCGGAAAGCACTAGCAGCTAGACTGCCAATCAAATTCCGGGTGAACATGCCCTGGGGTTGCCCACCGACCATAGCCATTCGAGCCAGAGAGTTGTGATCTTGAGCATAGCCTGTTGCGTTGGTGGAACCGTTTCTGTTGTATGGAGAGACGCTTGTTTGTGAAGAAAGAGGGGTGACTCCGCCATCCGAACGATATGATTGATGCTGAGGATAAAATTGCTGTGGTGGCCCATAAGAGCCATTCGGAGGATAAACAGGGGCTGTGAGATCAAGTTTCAGCCGAGCTCACTTGATTTGTTCACTCAAAAGCTCGAGAGAGACGCTGATTCTCACCTTGGCCATAGCTTGATTGGATTTGATAGTCCTGCACATAAGTGACCCCTTGAGGCTGATTATATGCCACTTCTCTATTAGATGGGAGAACGTGTTGCGTATACGGGACCATTCCAGCATCGCCGCCGTTCAAGGTCGTATACGAGTACGGGGTTGTTGAAGAAATGGATGGGCTACCCGTAGAGGAGCGAACGAGATTTACTTCTTTGGTACCATCTTCATTCCAAAGATCGACATTCAGCACAAACATTGAATGATCGATATCACTGACAACGCATTAGCGAAATGGGGGATGGGGGATGGGGGATGGGAAGGAAATTGTCTAGGAGTGCTCGTACTTGCAATCAATTTCCTTGCCTGTCGCAATGTCTGTGATGATCAACCGGACACACGGTGGGGGCGTGATAGGTCGGCGATCCTGATATGTGTTAGAGAACCCAACGTGACGCAGCTGTATTTCACATACATACTTTGTCCCCGAATCCACACATGCGTGCTCTTTTAGGCTGTTGAACAACATCAAGCCTCGTTCTTGTCAGTCCCAGTCAAGACGCATGGTTCTGGAAAGGCGTGAATTAACTCACTGATACTTGCGACCAGTACCTTCGTCAATCTTTGAGAATGGGGACAGCATTTGCGTTTGACCACCGCTGGATTTTCCCGAGCATGCCAGGGCTATAGAACCTGAAGAATTTTGTTGTGCCTCTTCTTGTCTAGAATTATGAGAAGGTGGAGGTGGCATTTGTGGTGCAGGCAAATGATGCTGCAACAGGCCACGGTTTTGGGCGTGCTGAGAGAGTGAGTGTGAATGTGGGGGTGTTTCATTGGATACATGGCTAGTTTGAGTTTCGTGGTGCTGCAGCAGGTGTCTTTGTTGTAGATGATGATGGGGTTGCTGCTGTGTTTGTTGATGGCTCTGGTACCCATAGGATGACTGGTCAGAAAGCTGGCGGCTTGACGAAGCCACGGAGCTCTCCTGAGGATAAGAAGCTCCTGGCAGGGGAAGCTGTTGGGACATGTCTGATGAAGGATACGCCGAGCCCATGATCTTTGGCGTGGCTGACAGCCAACGTTTCTAACGCGTGACTGCTCTGTATGTACGGAGTAGGCAAAGGGTGCCTGATGAACGTGAACTGCAGATAAAGTCTGGTTTGATAGTCTTAGTATCTAAGTCTCGGATAACAGTCAACCGGACGATAAGGGTAGCGCAAAACCTCGTACTTCGTGCCCGCGATTTGCCGGGCTGGATCTCAGTGCCCAAATGGCGGCGAACTGCAGCTTTTGTGATCGGCTGTAGCAAACCCGTTGACAGACGCTATTTGAGGGGTGCAATATATCGGAAGATTATCATTCGAAAATAGGCGAAAGAGGGAGTGAAGGGGCAAATTTAAGAATCCCCGGGGAAACGGGACGAAAATGTTAGCCAGCGATTGAAACGGGCTAACCTGCTCCAAGCCAAAAAAAACCTGACACTGATAATGAATGCCTGGTGCACGAGCACCTGTTGAGTGACGCCTATGCTGCACTTTGGGATAATAGGGCCCTCAGACTATGTAACATGGATGATCGGTCGGACCGATAATAGGTTTGAAGACCAACCGGACCACATACTCGTGCCATGCTCCCCTTTTTTTGGCCCGCGATTTGCGCGCACGTACGGGTGATGTGCCTAATCCAATTGCGCCATAGCAAAAGAATACGCATTATATTACAAGTCCCCAAGACTTGTGCAATTGACACCTCACTTCCCCCCTGAATTATTTTACAAATCTACATGACCCACTTTTTCGTCTTCTCTAACAGCTGCGATCAGCTGCAAGTGCACTATAGCCCCTGTATTATTTTAAAGCTACAAGGAAAATACGCATGGTATATAACGCTACTAGAAAATACATAACTTTCTATATAAGGTATGAGGGAATTTAGGTACTTACTAATCATAGCCCCTGTCTCCCTTATTTCCTCTCTAGCACCTGATTGGCTAAATCCCCCCTGTTATGTAGATCTGTAAAATAATTCAGGGGTGTACTGTATTGCTAGGTCTAGGCAAAGCCTAGATTATCACACTTGTAATCAATGTAATTTGTAATGCAATTTCATAGAATGCTCTAATCCTAATAAAGGTCCTGATTAACGAAGGTTTTGTTGAACAAAGACCCAAAGACCTTGATAAAAGTCGCGATTCTTGAAGGCTTAATATTTAGTACATAAGGCTACCAAGTATTTCCTTTGGTAAAATTGTGTCAAAGTCAAAATCCGTTGCTGCGTGTTTGCGTACTCTGCCCAAACGCGCCACGCTAATTTAGATCACACCTAAAAAAGTCATGCATGAAACCCCGTTAATAGTTGATCCCAGCGTAACCAACCCTTCCTGCCTACTCTAAGTTGTTGTCTTCGTCACGCAATCACAACTTCAAAAGCTAGGCTGCACCTGCTCGCATAAAATCATCGATTCAATCATACTAAATTCATCTAGTTTCGGCTAGTTCACCGCTGTCCTTACTACGCAAGCTCACTTTCGCTCTTTCTCTAAAGCTGTAAGGAATAAGTGTGGGAGGCAATTCAAGTTTCCCCCAAAACTATTCCAGCAGAATAGAGACCTCAGTTCAGTGTTGGGGGCTTGCTTCACCTCCAATTAACAAGCGAAAGAATGGTGCAAAATAATGAGTCGTGTCGGCCGACAATAACCTCGCAGCTATCATCTCACGGTCGCGGCGGCGCTGGCAACATGGCTAATGCCTCTCAATCGCCAAAGCTTAACCCATCAGACCTTGAGACCCCAGTGCTGAAGAAGCCTGTGGTCACTACCGGCCGAGGTGGCACTGGGAACATGGCCAAGAATGATGATCCCCAGGAAACTCGCTTGCGGCAGGATGTTGAAGCGTAAGTACTAGCGCTGACCTCTGCGACAAGTCAACAGGACATATGGACACAGGCTCACACAATTCGCTCTTTGCTTAGTATTCCAAGACGTTACAGCTCTGGCGCTCAACATACCGGCCGTGGCGGCGCAGGGAACGTTTTCCGAGAAAACGAGGAGTTGACTGAACTCACCCATAAGTTTAGCAAAGAACAAGCGGTTTTTGATGATACAACCGGTGGGGGAAACGCTACTGCAAGTACAGACCCAGACGCGACAACCCAAAAACGCAAGAACTGGCTCTTTGGGAAAAGAGATTGAGTTTTAGTCTTCACTGCGAGTTCGACCACTCGCCGTCCAAGAAGTTCCGTCAACAAGAACAAACTGGCCCCGGGCCAGCGCTTACGGTCGAGTTGCAACCAGACTTTTTTGTTCACGCTCTCCGTTCCTTCACTCTCCCCCTTTTTTCCATGAGTTTAGTGTATGTCGGCCGTTTTTTTTAGTACCGGACTCTCCTTTCAACTATTACGTCGGCGCAAACGGAATATAGGATGATGAGATGTCAAGGTGGTATTGCGACACCATGCACGTGTGTCGAGCAAACAACGACAAACATTCTTTTTATTTTGAAGACAAACGTCTAATTATCAGAGTTGAACAAGTCCCCACGAGGAAATGTATTTGGCTATGAACAAGACGTCGGCCAATTCAGCGATACCTCCAACAACTTTTATGTGTTATCGAAATTTGGTGAGCAATCAATGTATCTTTGATGCATGATCCATAAGGCTGGCTGTAGCATTTGGAAGGTGCGTCGCGTAGGAATAGATAAGACATTTAGTTCTTCGTTAACCGATGCACTTCTGCGAAAAAATGCTTCAAGTTATTAGGGTCGACACCGGGTGTAATGCCTAGGAAGATAGAAATGGTTAGAATAATGGGCTTGAATGATTGAAGAAAAAGTATCCTATTTGTAGCAAGAAGTCATACCATGTCCCAGGTTTGCGATCCAACCCTTCTTGTTGACCCAAAAGCCCTTGATCATGTGTTGCACTGCCTGTGTTATGGCTTCTTTAGTCCCGTATAAAACACCAGGGTCGGCGTTGCCTTGGAAGACAACGCTTCGCGAACCACGAATCTTCACGGCAGCTTCGGGATCCTGAAGCCAATCCATGCCTACCACGTTATATCCCAAGTTGCAGACCGAGTCTAAGGCATACCACGCTCCTTTCGGGAAAACGGTCATAGGTACAGGATCTAATCCCAGGCTCTTAAGTTTGGCTGGAAGTTTCTCAGCAATGTAGGAAAGATAAGGTTCAGAAAATTCTCGGAAAGACATTGGACCTAGCTCTCCAGCCCAGGAATCAAACACCATGACCATCTATTCAATAAAATACAAAACTGTCAGTCGAGATTGTGGACAAAGAAATTGGCGATAAATTGGAACAGAGACTGATCATACCTGTGCTCCAGCTTGCACTTGAAGAGCCAAATGATCCACGCAAATGTTAGCGATCTTTGCCAGGAGAGCCTTGCTCTCGGTAGGATATCGGTAAACCCAAGTTTTGCTTTGAGCAAAAAGTTTCGTGCCACCTCCTTCGACCATGTAACAAAATAGTGTCCATGGAGCGCCGCAAAATCCAATCAATGGTACTCGGCCCGCAAGCTTTTTCCTCGTCAATGTAATAGCCTCGTAGACGTAGTTTAGTTCTTTTTGTACGTTGACCTCTCGCTCAAGCACTCGCTGGTATTGGCCGTCAGTGGGAGCTTTTAATGGATTCGGAAAGTGTGGTCCTTTTTTGTCCACCATTTCAACTTCCATCCCCATAGCCTGAGGAATGACAAGGATATCGGAGAAGATGATCGCAGCGTCCAAAAGCCCAGCGAAACGCTCGACCGGCTGAAGAGTCAATGTAGATGCCACCTCGGGGTCTCGACAGCATTCGAAAAAGTCGCGATTACCTTTCGCTACGTGGTATTCGGGTAAATAACGACCAGCTTTTCAGCGAACATGTCAGTATCAAATACTGGCGATGCTCATCGTTGTACCAGAGATGCGTTCGTCTTTTACGTACCCTGGCGCATAACCCACATCGGTGGGCGTTCTACAACTTGACCTGGAAATGAAATCAGAAAAAAGTATAGCATCATAGAAGACTAAGTACCACATCTCACCCCATGCTGCCCTGAGCAAGAGATCGTTCTTCAATGGCTCGAACCAATGTTCCATGGTGTCCGAAATGTCCGGGGAATGCTGTTGCCCAGTTTTAAAATCACACCCCGCCCGCTGTCACAACTAGGCCGGATACGAACCGGGGGCAGCAGCTGTCCCTCCACTGCCCTACGGACGTTCGATTCGACCTTGACTGCCCGGAACCATTCGGCCCGGACAGACTAGTCTTGATGCCTGTTAACAATAAGTCAAGATGCGACACAGCCTCATCCTCACGTCTCGCAGTGCCAGATAACGCAAGCACTTTCCTCGATTATCTTGCTTCCTAAACTCACGTGGGTACCATTCTGACAACATCAAACTGGCTATCGATAGAGATTCCAGATCTCAAGCACCTACGATGCCATCCGAACGAGAATACCAAATCCATCCTGTTGTCCCCGACTCGATCGTTCACAACAATAAGGCATGACGCGACTATTCATGGGTTACACGCTGCTCAGCTGTTGTATGAAATGAAACTGACATTTTGTCCTTCAATTGCCTAGGTCTTGTCAAATCTACAAAGCCTTACTGCGTCGTTATTTGGTGTTGCTGCCGGCATACTAGGTCTTGAGTCTTACAACGGTTTTCTCATGTACATCATATTCTCCATCATCACTGCCTTGATGGTTTATAGCTTTCAGGTAGCTCCAGAGTCGTCAGCGGAAGGTCGGCCGCTTTTCAACACAGGGAGATATTTTGCTGGCGCTTTGGATCTCTGGACAAGCGGCATAATGAATGGCTTATCAGGTTTCATCCTCACATGGACGCTTTTTTATGGATTAGTACGAGCTTGATAGGGCTGCAGCAGCCCTAGTATATAAGAGCAGTCAATTTGACACGCGTTTGGACCTCGAGTTGCCGAATGCTTTTGTACAGATATATCATCCCGATCGAGAGAGCTGAGTTTACACAAACGACGTACATTGGCATGTAACTAACTTCTAGATCGGTGCTATCAGTCAACAATTTCAACCACTTTCCCAACGAAGCCCTCGAGCCCGGATCGGTGTTGACTGCCACCTTCTAAGATGAACACTTTGGATCCCATCTCGATCCATTCTCTACTATGCAGCAGTTCGAGGGACACCTCACTGCACCATTTCCCTGGATTTTCTTTGGCATCCTCGACGCTTTCTATATCGCTACCGAGGCTAAACATGTCATCAGCATCATCGTATTCGCCAGATAATGACGTATGTGTCAATTGATGACGAGAAACACGCAAAACCCGAGCAGCAGCTCTCACGCTCGCGACATAAACATTAACAAAGGAGCCTATGGTAAGAGAGCATATAGTAGGCTCTTGAAATAAGGCTGTGAACCCACTGGCGGCTTGGAGAGAAAGTTTGCTGTCAAACATATGTTTTGGCGATATCGCTAGCACCATGCCTCGTCGTACCCGGGGGCTGCTCGTAAAAGCAGAACTCTTAGCATTAGCCCTAGGCTCAAACGCCACCCCGACGGATCCAGCTTGTCCCGCCTCCAGATTTAGTACAGGTAATCTTAGATTGCGGATGCTGACAATCTGAGCCTTATGCCACTCTCCTGGAATGGCGGAAGCTGAAACAACATTCTTCATTGATATTCGAGCTAGCTCAGAGGACGATGGGTGAGAGATAGACAGCCCATAACTTCCTGGTGATGGTCGGTCTTCCATAGCGACACGGAAATCCAATGAATCTTCATCCTCTGGTTGAAAAGGTCCTATCACAACCTTGTCCCCTACGGAGAGACTCCTGAAGCGAACGTGGCCGGAGACGACTACCCCCTGCTCGGCAGGAACTTCGAAGCCAGTTGCTAGCGCGCAATACGAACTCGGCAAGTTGAACGTGTCATCAATGTGGAAGAGGCAGCTTGGTTGTTCGGGATTTAACGCCATCCCTATGTAGTCTCGGGATGTAGGCGCCGGGGGAAGTGGGAGCTTGGAAAGAAGGGCGTGTACTAGCCCCATGCCAGTTCCTTTGACGGCGCTTGTAAGAACAATTGGGACATGTGATGTAAAGGTATGACTTTCTGATATACTTTGTACAAGGTTTTCGACTTTGCTCAGATCTGTCGCGGGTATTCTGTGCAAGTCATCATGCTGCACTTGGTCTGGTTGCAAGATCTTTGGAACTCGCCCGGCGGCTTTGATAGTATCAAAAAGGCTAATCATCGTCTTTTGCAAACTCTGCTTTGACGCAAGGTCTAGCTTGGTGATGACTATCGCCATTGGAACGTCCAGTTTTAAAACCAAGTTTAGATGAGCATGTACAAGGTTAGTTTCGGCAGTAGAATTAGACAAAAAGTCTCTGGCCGACGGAGTGACTTTTACGCTGGTGAGGTCATCTTCTGAGGCATCTCCCGCAATGCACAAAATACTCCAATGAGGAGCCCAGTTCATGAGGCCGCGCAAGACCGTGCGTCGAAAACGAGGGTGCCCTCCAGAATCGGAAAGAAATACTAGCCTGCCATTCTCTGCGCAGTCGTGAATGTCGACCCACGATCCTATGTTTGCTTGAGAAAAGTTCAAAATTAAGTCGTCCTTATAGCCGACCAGTTCTTGGGCTATTGAACTGGTTACGCCGGATATCATCTCATGGCGATGTTTGAGCAAGCTTAAGCGACTTTTTCCTCGACCGTTGTCCAGGGTTCCGGTGGACAGCGTTCCTAACAAGCTTGACTTGCCTGATGTGGTGGGACCTGTTAAAGTTATCCTGAGTTGAGGCGTCGGCGAGCTCCCTCTGCTTGGTAATGAAATCGGCTCAGGGAGGGTCGTTTCGGTCTCCGCCGTCTCAAGTAGACTGGAGCCAGCTCGATCGCATCCCGTACATTTTGTTTTTCGTATTCCAAGATCGGGCATCACAAGCGCTTCTGCTACCCATAAAGTCCCATGTCTAATAGCAGCGCCAGCTTCTTGAGCCTCTCCATCTGCCAATTCTGTCATCTCCTCCCATTCACATTTCCCAACAATTATCATACGAACCACTTCCACAGTACAGCCAAGGCTTGCTGCCATCACACGCAAAGTAATGAGACTTTCACCCATCTCATCTTTTGTCAAGCCGACTAATGTTCCACCATCAGACACTCCTATCTCATACAGAGCTCCTCGGGACTCTTCAATTCCTGGCACAAGTGGCTCCAATTTGATTGGTGACTTGAGGTCCAGATTGTCTTCCGGCAGCTTGGGGACAATCAGTTCTTTTGAACTTGTCGAGTGATATGGGGAAGATTGCTGTAGGCGCCATAGAAGTTGCGTGGTGAGGTGTTTTAATCTCTCACGACGAGGTTGGTTCGATGATGCAGGAGTGCTTAGTGCAGGGGGGGTTGCATCATGCAAATCTCGTGCACGAGCCGACTGTGACGAGTCGTTTGACACGTCGATCGTGCTCATAGACATATATGACCTCCTTGGTCTCAAAAGGAGGTGAAGTTTGTACTCAGTTGGCCCTTCCTGAGGCTCTGCCCGTAGTTTCTTCACGCCATACTCTGAGAGCAATCCAGGACTGGTAGAGTCGTGTGGCGATCTTCTCGGTGTATTTGCATTCTCCGATGTAAGCCAGGGAGAGGAGATCCTTGGAGGATCTGGGTCGTAGGTGAATATTGAGGCCATCTGGGAGATGCCAGCGATTCAGGGAACGTCTGGTAGTTAGGTTAACAACGAGTCATATCGTGTTGTTGTGCTGTCGAAATATACTTTCCCCACTTTTTATCCCGTTGTACAAAAGCTTCGCAATTATGTCAATCCAGTTTTCTCCACATGTATCAGACTGGTGGCGGGCTTCAGAGTCCAAGAAGTACATATAGAAGAGTCATCGCCAATTCACCACCAGCGAGTATTAACGTGGGGCTGGTTCAGGACCTATCAGATACCTTCGCGCGCGGACCCTAGGTCCTGTTATACACTGTCACTGCTATTATACTCCGTAATAAGAGGCACTGAAACACCACTTGGCGCGCGTAGGTACCTAGCTAGGTGCAGTGTCCAGGCTAGGGAGAACTCTGTACGGCGAGAGACATGGACTAACTACTGAAGGGAGCAAGCTATTCTTTAGTGATCTATATTAGAGTACTGATTGAATTTTGTACTTTTTTAGTGCTTATTGGTTATGGCTAATGTATCTGATTTATAGGGAAAATCAGGCTAAGTAATTTTCTATATTAAAGAGGCGTACTAGAGGTAGTATTACCTTTGGGGCCTACCCAAAAAGACCTGATGCTAGCCTGCACACGTACATAGGTAGCTTAGACGTCTGCGCACGTCAAAGGTTGATAACCTCAATAGTAGCGATCTTCTGTGGGGCGCTGTGCGTTGCAAGGCGCGATACACGCAATGACGTGGCCTATAGGGGGCATGGTGCGCGGCGACAGTAGGTCTTAAGTAATCGTAAGGTGCAATATTACACCTGTCACTGTAGCAGCGGCTAGGATTGACGGATCTTTTGGTCTATTGGGGAATTCCAGCACACCTTCTGGGTTCTTACAGCAATACTAAATTTATCTCTATTCTGTAGAGATGAATCAGATCAAATAGTCAGTTAGATTAGAAATAACTAATTAGTCTTGGAGAGAAAATAACTTGTATAGTTTTATCTACCTTAAAAGCATAAATAAACCTTAAGCCATATAGTAATACTTAGTAAAAATCTCAAAACCATAATGCATAAAAAATGTTACGGTGCATCCCAAGGGCCATCGCCGGTGTCGGGGTGCATGCGTACGGTTAATGTGTAAGTGTCAGGAAGAGCTCCCTGAAGCATCGGATATGTGGATGCCAGTCGCGCATTGACTGGAATAAGACATTAGTGAAGATAAATATATTAGAAGTATCTCCGTAAACTAGTTAGGACTATAGCATACTATGTACCTTTTAGGTATAAAAGTTAGCTACTATTTGCACCTCTAATTAATTAAATAGAACACTTTTTATTATCTATTTACACCCCTACCTAATAGTTATAAGCCTAGGAGGCTTTTATTACTATTTTTGTTAATTATTATTAAAGATATAAGCTCTGTTAGATACTATTAATTAACGCTTGCCTATATTATAAGATAATTACCCTTTTATTATATTAAATTAGTTAAAACCCTTATCTTATGCTTTAGTTATCTAATATATTCCCCTTTATAATATCTAAAGAAACTCTAAATATAATGTTATTATTAGAGAAGGATTAGATTAAATAGTTTACTTAAGTTAAGAACTATATAGAATTATATAGTGTTTAGGAGTATATTAACCCTAATAAGGTTAAATTACTTAAAGAACCTATAATACCTATGTACCTATAGAGGGATCTAAGACTAGAGATTATGCTAGATAACCCTAATGCTCTTAAAGATTAGAAGATTACTTATAAAGATATAAAGGACTAATTTAACTTTAAATATAAGGAACTTTAATTTAATCTTATAAAGTATATAAACCTATTAAAGCAAATACTAAAGATTAGGGAATATATTTATAAGACCCTTTTAAAGAATATATAAGACTCCCTTAACTTTAACACTAAAGTAAAGGAAAATGTTACGTGGCGGAACGCAAGGGTGGCCGATATAAGGCTAGATTCGGACTCTACTAGAACAAAATGAACTTACTTCTAATATCTTACTATACCCCTAATAGTAGCTTATATAAGTGAACTTAGTATAACTTTATAATTACAAATCCATTAGCCCCTCTAACGGATCCGCCCCCTATTATACTAAACTAGTATATAATAAGTAGTAGTAATTAGAGATTCTTTTATTATACCCTTCTAGAAACCTAGAAATAAAACCTTATATCTAAAACTAACTATTTATAATATTAATTTATAGAGTTTTAGCGTAACTTCCTAGTTACTAAAAATAAACTACACCTTATCCACTAGTTTTATACTTTTAATAAATAAAATCTAGGATTTAAGTATTAAAAATAAAAACTTATTAAAATTAGTAAATAAGAAGATTTAAATAAGCTTATAAGATATGAATTTAATAATAGAGTAGTAATAAGATATAAGTATCTAATATAGTAAGAACCGCCTATTTATTAGAACCTAATAGATACGTAAATAGTATATCTTATTTAGAAGTAAGTTAGATCCTATATTCTAAAAGCTAAATCTAAAGGATACCTTAATAAATCTAATAGATTAGAAGGTAATAAGGTATTAGAGAGGCTATCTAAAGGTACTAATAGCCTAGCTTATAGCACTACTACTACTAAAACTAAGAGAAGTATAGAGAAGGATAAAAATAATAAAGGAAAGGGGATTACTTACTATCCTAAAGATAATACTACTACTTAGTATATTAAACCCCCTAACTAGATAATAAAGTTATATCTAGAAGACTTATAGCTAGGACCCTTAAGGAACCTACTAGATTAACTAGATCTAGGGGAAATTTATATTATAGTAAGTAAATCTAATACCATAAGGATCCTTTAGGAAGTATTAGAATAGTAGTAAATTATATAGTAGGCTATAATAGACTAAATAGTGTTAGGAATAGACTAGCTAGTAATAAGACTAATAACTAAAATTAGAAGCTTATAAAGTATAAGTACCTTAGTAGGATTAACACTATTAGCGTAAAATACTACTTAGGGAATGTTATATCCACTAAATAACTAGGGCTAGTATAATAGCTATTTAGAAGCTAGAGCAGGACTATTAGTATAACTAATGTATCTGTAATACCAGCGACCGTAATACTAGTAACCGTAGGATTAGCAGGGATTTGTATAGTAACAGGCTAACCCACACTAGATATAGCAGTAAACCCTATTTCCCCTAGATTAAGAATAGTATACTAATCTAGGAACCTAGAGAAGGGTAAATCTAGTGCTTAATTAGGATTAGTATAGCTAATAGATAGAAAATATAGAATAGAATATAGATTTAACATAGAAAATCACAGATATTAGACACTTTAAGCCTTATAATAAACCAGAGGAGGCTAATAGAGACCTTATTATATATAATAGGAAGCAGACTATTTTTTATAATATTAAATTATAGGTCTAAGCTATTAAAGATCACTTACACTATGCTAACCCTAGCTAATAGGGTATTATTTAGAAAAAGATTTAGATATTATTCTAAGGGGATATAATAGTATAGTACTAGTAATATCTTAATTTAGGAGAGCAGAATACTATATTTAGTAATATACCTTCTATTTTTAAGGTAGTTTAGAAGGAATTTAGTATTTAGGTTTAGAATATAATAGTATAGCTTAATAAAGTAAAATACACTAAAGAGAATATTATAAATAAGGTATCCTTTTATAAATTTATATTAAAAATCTTTTAGTATACTAGGGTAAATAGTAAATTAATAGACTATTAGCTTCTAGTGTATTTATACCTTAAACTATATCTAGGATTACGCTAAATAGGTCTAGTTCTAACTATAACTAATATAAGATTAGCTTATATTACTATAGTAAATAATAAAAGGCAGGATTTATATAATTACCTATATAGCAAAGGTTATCCTATATCTAGAAAAGGTAAAGGAAAGCTTAAGGTTTACTTTAATAAAGAGATATCTAGTAGTAACTTAGAAGATAATAAGAATAAAGCTTAAGTAAATTAGAATAGGCTAATAAGAGTATAATTTTAGCTAGGAAATTAATATTACTAATAGGATAATTAGAATACCTAAAGATCTTTAGGATTTTTCTAACTAAGGCTATACTAGTAAAATATCTAGATTAAGGGATAAAATTAGTAACTATAGTGAAATAAATCTTAAGAAGAGAGAAGAGAGCAAATAGAGTTTAGCTAGAATTAATAAGATAACCCCTAAAATTATTAGAATAAATAATAACCTTAAGACTTTAGACTATTAGAAAGAATAGGCTAGTTATAGTAGCCTAGGTAATTTTAATATTAGGAGAAATTGCCTACTAAAGAAAAGGAATATATAAATATTATAGTGTTTAATAATAATTCTAATATATAATAGTAGGAAATATACCTTTAGGAGTGTAGTTACTATATAGCTAAAGAAAGGGAGGTTATAGATAAAAATAGCAAGGAGACCCTAGGATAGGAGTCTAATTTTATTAAGACTTATTCTATAAAAAACACTATAAAGGAAGTAAATAAGACTAGTATAATAGCAGATCTAACTAGATTAAGTTAACTTATTTTAGGGTAAGTAATTAAAGCTATAGCAAGACTATAGGAAGTTAAGTATAATAGAAAATAAGTAAATATATACTTAAAAATCCCTCTTAAATTTAATAATAAAGGTAAGAGTTATTAAATCTACCTTAATTTAGGAATGTTATTAATTTTAGTAGATAAGGTATAGCTAGAATAAAATAGGTTAAATGTAAAATAAGGAATATAGGAGCCTAAGCCTATGTCTAGAGTTAAGTCTGCCTTTTATATTATAGAATTAGCTACTTTTAATTTTTATATTCTAGGAATAGTATATAGAACTAAAATTACTGGTTATTTTATAGTTATAGCGGATATAATGCTAAACCTAGGACTAAAGTTATTACTTAGAATAAATTTCCTTTATAAATATAAAGTAAAGATTAATTTTATAAACCCTAAAGTGGTTTTTAAATTAGTCTATAGTATAATAGTACTAGCGGAGATTTTTTAGCTAGCTAATAAAGTACCTTATTAAAGGGTAGTTATAGCGTATATAGTGTGAATTCTACTAAAAGGAACTATATATATACTAGTTACTTAGAAGATAGTATAGGGAAATTAGGAAATAAGTATATACTATATGTAGTTATATTTAGAATATTTCCCTAATGCTTTGTTTAATAGATCTAGCCTAGGTTAAATAATTACACATAATCCTACTAATAAAACTATTATTATTTATAAGTATAAGAAAGTTATATAACTAATCGTAGCTAGTAAAGTTAATGCTAATTATATAATTTACAATCCTTTAGTATATTATGCTTATTTTAGTAAGGATATTATAGAAAAAATAAGAGATATAAATAGGGATAGTAATAAATCTAATAAGGAGAAGGATAAGCTTAACCTAAAGAAAGTTAATATAGGAGTGCTATTATATAGGATTTTGTATCTAAAAGAAATTCCATATATTATAAATAAATTCGGAGTGCAAGTTACTAATATTAATTATAATGCTATAAGCGAATTTATTTAGCTTATAGATAAATATAATATTTATTATAATAGAGGTATTATCCCTATGCCTAAAGATTAAAAAATACGGATTAACTTAGTTAATAGATAGTAATATTAAATAAGACTAATATAGCTATATAGGCTAGGAGGATAGGATATAAGCAAACTTAATAAAGTATATAATAAACTCTACCTTAAAGGGAAGATATTATATCTAGATAAGCTAGTGGTAATAGCGTATCTAGTGTTTATAGTTTAGTAAGAAACTAGCTAGGAAAGGAAAGGAAGAGTTATAGTTAATATAAAACCACTTAATAATATAGCTATGCTAGATATCTACCCCCTACTAGACTAAAGTAATATTATAGATAATACTTATAGTAAGAAGGTTTTTTCTCTCTTTAATAGAATAGGATTTTTCCACTAACTACTAATTAGAAGAGACTACTAAGCCTATATAGTAGTGATATTAAATTAGGGTCTTAAAGCATTAAATATAGTACTAATAGGTTTTAAAAATTCCCTTACTTTTACTTAATAATTTATAGATTAACTCTTTTAGAAGTATAAGCACTTTATTTGTATTTATATTAATAATATTATTATGTTTTTAGATAGTATTAAGGAATATTTAAAGTATCTTAATATTATACTTAAGATCCTTAAAGAAAATAGGATAATAATTATAGCTAAGAAGTCTTTTATTAGTTACCCCGCTATTTAATTACTTAGTTTTATTATTAATAGCAATAGAATTATTAACATAAATAATAGGCTAAAAGCATTTTAAAAAATAATCTTCCTAACTATTAAATTCAAAAGAGTGGACCAATCTATCTGCACCTAGGATTACAAAGCCTTATGTATTTTAACACCCCCCTTGGAATTACACATCTAGGTGCCCTATTAGAGGTCTTAGGCTTATACTAGCAATTAAATTTTTTTTTTTAGTTATTTTAGTAGGGTTTGAACTTGTAACCTTGCCTTACAGAGCAGTGCTCCACTGTAATAAGCTAAAAGCGTAAGCTACGCTGCAGTAGGCTATAACCACTACGCCACCGGGCTCATAACCTATTAAATTCAAAAGAGTGGACCGATCCATCTGCACCTAGGATTACAAAGCCTTATGTATTTTAACACTAACTAACCTATTAAGTCTTAAAACCTTTATTAGAATAGCTAGATTTCTTTATGATAGAATTCCGTGGTTTAATATATAAATCTAACTATTATAGGCATAGAAGATAGTATTATTAAAGGAATTCTATAAAAAAGACAAAAAAATTACTAGGATCTTAAAACTAATATAGAAAAGAAAGATATAGTAAAAGATATTTTTACTAATAAAGGAGGAGAAAAAGGCTTTTAAAGATATTAAAGTATTTCTAAGCAAGAAATAGACCCTATAGTACTATAATCTAAGTAAGCTACTTTTCCTTAAAATTAATGCCTATAAGGAAGGATTTAAACTATATACCTTCTAATTATAAGAGAAATAGGATAGTTAAAGCATTCCTAGAAGAGATATTAAGAATAACTAGACATAGCTAATTCTATTTCTCTTAAGGGTAATATTAAGCATTAAGAAATGCTATAGCTTAACTAAGGTAAAAGTAGCTATAATTATATAAAGCATTAGAAAGCTAAGAAAGATAGTCTAATCTAATAGCATTATAGTTAATGTTTTAACTAATTATTCCCTAGTAAAGGGGATTATTAAGTATATATTATTATCTATAATAGATTTAGACAAAGCTAATCTAAAACTAGCTAAAGTTACAAATTATCTATTATAATTTAATCTAAAGGTAATGTATATACTAGGAGTGCTAAACGTTATACTAGATACGCTTTTAAGATTACTAGTAAAGGTAATATATAGGGAGGTAGTGTAAAATAGCCACTATAATAAATTAGACACGAGCGTGTATTTTATTATAAAGGAATATATTACTACTATAATTATAGATAATAACCTTAAGGCTAGGATTATCTAGGAGTATTAGTCTAATTAAGAATTTAGCTAGATTATTACAGCTATAAGAGCGTACTAAGAAAAGTAAGCAGTAAAAAACGCTAGAATTAGACTAAAAATTCTTTTATATAGATAGGATTTGTGTGAGAATAGTCTATTATATTACTATAGTAAAGATAGGTTTTTCTATCTCTATATTCCTATAATAGAGGTTAAATCTATACTATAATTAGTTTATAATAAATATTAATATTTTAGAATTACTAGGATAGTAATAGAGCTCTAATTAGTTTGTTTTCTATGTATAAGCTAATAGATTTAAGACTATATAGCCTATTATATAGTATGCTAGGAGAATGTAATTAACTGTTCTAAACCACTAGGAGAATTATAACCCTTATAGTTAAAACTAATACCTTTTTATATAATTTCACTTAATTTTATTATAGATATACTAGAGGTATTATTTACTAATATAATATAGTAAATAAAAGGATATATAATATATAACTTATTATATCTAGTGAATTGCCTTTTTAGTAAAAGAACCCTTCTAATACTAGGATATACTATATATCTAGTGGAAATCTAGGTAGAATTACTCCTTTATGCCCTATATATTATAGACTAGGGATTGCTAAGGCAAATTATTAGCAATAGAGATCCTAAATTTATATCTAATATATAGAAAGAAATATTTAGGCATGTAGGAGTTAGACTTCTTATAGGCATAGTGTATTACCCTTAAATAAATAGAATAGTAAAGAGGAAAAATTAGATAGTAATAATTATAATATAATATTATATAGTAATAGACCTAGATATAGTGTAGATATTACTACTCCTAGTACTATAATATTAACTAAATAACACTATAGTAGTAAGTATAGGATAGGCTCCTAATAAGCTATTATATAGACTCTATCCTTACAGTATTATTAACCTTCTCTCTCTAAATAATATAATTAACACTAGAGCTAGTGTAAATAATATAGTAGTGCTACAAAAGCTATACTAGTATAAGGCTTAATTAGCTATTATAATAGTGGCTGCCCTTACTAAGATTTAGTATAATAACCACTATAAACTAGTTAATATTAATATAGGAGATATAGTTTATCTATAATTATATAAGGGGTATAAATTACCTAGGAAGCCTAAGAAGAAATAGTTACTATAGAAAGTAAGGCTATATAAGGTACTAGAAAAGGTAAACTTACTAGTATATTAATTAGATTTCCCCCTAGATTTATAAGTCTATCTAGTAGTATTAGCTATATAGATCTAGAAGCTAGTATAAGGAGGGGATTTATTTAGTAAGGAAGAACTAGCTCTGCTACTAATTATATTTAATAATCTAGAGGAGGCGGATTACTAGGAAATTAAATAAATCTATAGTTATTATATTAAGATCTTAAAATAAAATAAGACTATAAGAGTAAAATTCCTTATCTAATAGAAGGGATTTATAGCTAAAGATAACTAATAGATAAGTAAAAGCAAAATATAAGTTAATATAGCTAAGATAGTGGAAGACTATCTTAAGAAAAACCTAATTAATTAGTAAAAAGAATATATAAAGAAAGGTCTTAATTTACCTATAGAATAGTAATAGCAAAGGAAGAAAGGTAATAGTAAGCTATTAGATTTAATAGGCTAGATTAAAGCTATTAGACCCTTTTATATATATTACCTTTTTATACTAACTAAAAGAGAGCCCCCTTACTTAAACCTTATATTATCCCTAAAACCACTATAAGCTTAGTGTAGTTAAATCTAGTAGGAGTGTAGTTAAATTTATTTCTAGCCCTATTTTTGCTTAATAGTACTTAACTTTAAAGATAATAGTGTAAATAATAAAGAGTTCTAAAAACTATAGCACATAGAACTAAACTAGCTATAAGAAATATAGAATTATAATAACTATAAGAACTACTAAGTAAAAAATAAAACTATTACACTAGAAGTTAAATATAAGTTTTATAGATATTATATAAATCTATATTTTAATTAAGGAGCTATACTAGATCTTATTCTCTTTAATAATAAGGTATATATATATAACTAAATAATTTATAAGTAAATAAGGGT
>JFGW01000354.1:0-26186 GCA_000729825.1 Epichloe sp. AL9924
CCAGCCCCCCCCACCCCCCCCCCCCCCGGGCTCTTTCCTTTTTCCCTCTTCCTCTGCGGAAGCTGGAGCTAGCTATTCGCGACCTTGCATGGACGTCGCTGACAATTGTTTGTTCCACACATCTCTAGCCCTTCCGACCTCGCGGTTCTGAAAACAACCTTCAGTCTCTCCACCAAAAACACAAGTCGACAGGCAACTTGGCCATGGCTGCCGCTGCTACCGCCACGGTTGGCCTTCGTGGTCCGGCGAAGCGTGCTGCGTTTGGCGATGTGACCAATATGCCCAAAAACACGGTCGGCGGACTCCATGACGGAAAACTGGCAAAGATGCAGACGATCATCGGAATTCCCAATACGACCTTGATCAACAAGGAGAACGCTCCATACAAACACGGCGGCAAGGACTCCCTTGTCCGTCCTGCACAACGGCCGAGCACTGTGTCGTCCAGCAGACCAAGCTGGATGGTATTCCCTGATGCAGGAAAGAAGTCAGCGGGAGGCACTGGCCAAGACGCGAGACCAGCCATGTCTGCCGCTGGGGTTCAATCTGGATACCCAACAAGCGTCGTTGCACGACCCCGAACGACCCATGCATCTTCTGACAGAGAAGCTGTTGTGCCTTCGTCTACAGCCACGTTTGACGCACCGCCGATGCAACCTCGTCATCACAAGAGCCAGCCACATTTGAAACAATCACGGCAACCGATGCTTCGCCGAACGCAAAGTAAACAGTTTGAACACCTTGACCAGTCACTCGACAAGTCTACCCGAGAGTCAGCTGCGGCAAACTCCGATTTTATCGGAATTCCTGCCAGCATCGTGGAAGAGCAACTTTACGCTCATCTCCCTTACTGTGCTGATGACGACCACGAGCTGCTGCACGCGGTGAATCACGTAGACGCGTACCCTGAGCTTTCCTCAAAGCTGGAACTCATCTCTGAAGAGGCTCACCAAACTCACAACCCTGCCAAGGAAAGTCACACGCAAACACTGTCAGAGCCAGAGGAGTACTGGGACGAGGAAGAGGACGAGGACTATGACGATCAAGATCAAGCATACACTACCGCTCACTCTTTCCGGTCGCAAAACATGACCACTGGCGGCGTGACCACCATTCTTGCGCCATCGATCACTTCCAAGACACAGCGCGAGCTAGAAGAAGCGAAGCTTGAAGTTCAACAAACTCGAACTTTGGATGATATTGAAGAGGAAATGTGGGACGTCAGCATGGTGGCCGAGTATGGAGAGGAAATTTTTGAGTACATGCGGGAGCTGGAAGTATGTTGTTAATCGCCCACTCCTTCCTGGTGGTACCTTGTCTTTATGGGGGCCGTGTTTCTTGCCACTGCTCCAAGTAGAGCATACTTTCGTCACGGCTTTGAGTACTTTACTAACATGGCGTGTGTCTACTCTAGATTAAAATGCAGCCGAATCCTCACTACATGGAAATGCAGACTGAAATCCAGTGGACAATGCGGTCAGTTCTTATGGATTGGCTTGTACAAGTTCACAACCGATTCAGCTTGCTGCCCGAGACCTTGTTTCTCACTGTCAACTACATTGATCGATTTCTGTCGTGCAAGATCGTGTCGATTGGTAAACTGCAGCTGGTTGGCGCCACGGCCATTCTGGTCGCATCAAAATATGAAGAGATCAACTGTCCCTCTCTCGAGGAAATCGTTTACATGGTAGATGGTGGTTACACACCAGAAGAGATACTCAAGGCCGAGCGCTTCATGCTGAGCATGCTCAGCTTCGAGCTTGGTTGGCCAGGCCCAATGAGCTTTCTCCGTCGGGTGAGCAAAGCCGACGACTACGACCTCGACACACGCACGCTTGCCAAGTACTTTCTTGAGTTGACAATCATGGATGAGCGCTTTGTCGCGTCGCCTCCCAGTTTTCTGGCTGCCGGAGCCCACTGCTTGTCGAGATTGATATTGAAGAAGGGCGATTGGGTAAGTCTCTCTTGGTCTCTTTTGCTAACAAGAAGCCTGCTTGATGATTTTTTTTTATCCGCGCCGTATCTTTACTGACCGTCTCTTTGCAGACCAAGGCACATGTCCACTACTCTGGATACACTTGGGCCCAGCTACGGCCTCTAGTGACCACGGTGATTGAGTGTTGCGAGCACGCACGTCATCATCATTGTGCCGTGTTCGAAAAGTATCAGGAGAAGAGATTCAAGGAGGCTTCGGCTGTTGTCCAGCACGCCTTGGACGCCGGGTTCACCCTGCCTCATCATGCTGTTCCTGTTCGACCTGTCCTTGGATCCTTGGGCGGACTGCCGGCTCGCTCGGCGGAATGAGCAAACGACTTGTTGGTCCCCGCGGAAATTTAATGATTGCACCGAGCCAGTCTTTCCGCCCACATTGTTGAGAATTGCCTGTCTGAGCATATTTTACATACACACATACACCACACACAGCTTTGCCAGCTGGATTTGTTGATCGAGGATGGTCGAGACTGGACATGTCTTTCTGCGGAGTTGTTCCTAATCTGCCGCCGTGTTCCATGGTTATTTCAAGATGGCACTTGTGGCCAGAAACACCTAATATGTGGACTTTGCTATCCCGTTGGGACTGCCAAAGACTCACCCCACGACGGTTTCTTCACATGAAAGTCTCCGACAAGTTCTTCTTGTGATTTCATTTTCTTAACGAGTTTTATGACTTGGTTTGCATCTTTTTTGGTCAGTCTTCCAGTACACCTGGTCGACGCTGCTTTTCTGTTCCACATTTTCGGCGTTTTCGGGCTTGCTCTTTTAGACAGTTAATTGTGTTTTTCTTTCCCGGAACGGACATATATACCGCATCAAAAAGGAAGGAGTATTCTGGCACATTCGGCGGATGTAGTGCTGCGTTTGATCCCTTTTCGTTTTCAATTTCCCCTTTTTCCTGTCACTCAGATTACAAAGTCTGCTTGATTGCCTCTTTTGAGATGCAGGGGCAGAGAGTACGCCGCAGAGAAAAGCCCTGCTAGGAGGATGATGCTGTCTATAGCTCGCTGCGTGGCGGTGTGGCAGGGGAAGGTCGACATTTTTGTATGGATTAATCTTTGCTCAGATAACTGGGCAGTGCTGTGGCTATGGGAGGCATCTTTTGTTGAGACATATTTAAAGCCTACTGTGAGGCGAATAATACCAGGCGATTTGGCATACCGTACATGCATGATGATGGATGTGCACCGTGAATTGTATGTATTATGTACTTTTTGGTTTGGGATAGTACTCATTGGAGACGAATGAGTCATTATCAGTCATGATGAGGGCAAGTGAGGCTGTGCTCGTGATGGGCCCGTAAGTGTTGAGCCGATTGCATCAAGGAGGAGGGGAGTTCATGGAGACGTTGAGGTTGAAGATTGAAATACCGGGCATGTATCATCTCAACTTCGCAACGGAGTACACAGATAGATGACCGAGCATACGCAAGTCATTGTCGAGTACACAGAAATCACGCGAAGCTGCAGCGGAACCGGCCGCCGTTCGTGCGCTTGTTTGGTTCTAAATAGTAAAAGTTAGTTCTCGACTTCCTCCTCGGCCTCGTTTTCGTCCACTGCACATGGAATCCGCGACTTGCCCAGGAATAATATTCCTCCGACGTCCCTTCGTGGCCGAAAAGGTAGGTGCGCCCCCTTGGCGCCTGCCTCCCATTGAGGAAATTTCTTTTTGTCGAGGCTGGTACGCCGAACCCCCTTGCGATGTCGCATTGCCTGCCTTTTCGACTTCGTACATGAACTCTTTGACATTACGAGTATTCCTTTATTGATCGATTAAACAATTCCTTTTCCATTCTTTTCATTTCTTCCCTCTTTTGCCTTCCAACTTGTGGCGAGAGAGGGTCTTTCTCCGCTCGTAGGATCACTGTTGTACTGACAGACTGACAGACGGAGCTCAGGTGACCCGTGCCCTCCCGAGCCCACTTTCACTTTTCCATTTTCACTTTCACTTTTGATTTTGTCCTGGCCGGCCTCTCCCACCCCTGTACGGTTAAAGGGAAACGAAAGGCGAATCAGAGCCCTTTTCCCAGGGTTCTCGGGCACGCGCGCGCTGTTTCACTCGCTCTTTCAATTCCGTGCATTGGTTTGCTGTCGGAACCCAACATTCTTTGGTCGACTCGATCCGATTCGGGACAAACAACAAGACCTTTCTTTCCCTTCCTCGGTCGATAGGGGACGACTTTCTGGCGTGTGATTTCAATACACCCACGCATATAGACCTGTCTCTGTTCTTTTCTTCCCCCATCATGGCGAGCCCTTCCGCGGTGGTCAAGGAAACGGTCAAGGAGACCCTCGTGGGGACCGCGACCGAGGAGCCTGGTTCTCAGTTGTCGGCGCAGAGCAGAGCGCGCTTCAATTCGCATGCTGCCAAGGATCCCGAGACCGGAGAGCTATACATGGGACAGGAGGAGTTTATCAATGCAATTGCGCCCAAGGATGAAGATTATGTGAGTTAGGAAAAACGAGAACAGAATCACAAACTGATTCCCACATGCTGACCGACGCTCTGTTCTGTTCTGGGTCGGTTGTAGCACAAAATCCAAAGAGACCAGTACTCAATTCTGTTCCGCGTCGCCGACAACAAAGGCACCGGACGTGTGAGCTTGACCGACTGGGGTGTATTTGACAACCTCTTGTTAAAACCAGATGCCGAGTACGAAATCGCGTTCCGCCTGTTTGACGTTGACCGCACCGGCAATGTCACGTACGACAACTTCCGACGCCTCTACGAACTCAACAAGGGCCCGGATAACATTCCCTTTGACTGGGACTGCGAATGGGCCAAGCTGTACATTGGCAGCAAGAAGAAGCGCCACAACTTGAGTTACCCTCAGTTCTCGCAAATGCTGCGCGGCTTGCAGGGTGAGCGCATTCGACAAGCCTTCCAGCTCTTCGATAAGGATGGTGACGGCTACATCGACCCCGAAGAGTTTGAGCGCATCATTCGCGAGACTTCCAAGCACAAGCTCTCCGAGCATCTTCTGGAGAACTTGCACACTCTGTGCAACATCTCCACGGGCAGCAAGATCTCGTACGCCAATGTCCGGGCTTTCCAGAACATGATTAAGGAAATGGATCTGGTAGAGCTCATTGTGCGTCGCGCCATTGCCAAGAGCTCCGACGGCAAGATCACTCGCGCTGAATTTGTTCACGAGGCCTCCAAAACTACGCGCTTCTCCCTCTTCACGCCCATGGAGGCCGACATCCTCTTCCACTTTGCCAGCCTGGACGAGCCCTCGGGCCGCTTGGGATTGATGGACTTTGCCAAGGTGCTCGACCCCTCATGGCGGACGCGCATGTACGATGGCGACGATGCGGCTGCCGCGCCGAAAAAGGCATCCATGTTGCACGGCGCGCTCGAGTCGGCGTACAACTTTGCACTGGGTAGTTTGGCTGGTGCCTTTGGTGCCTTCATGGTATATCCCATCGACCTGGTCAAGACTCGCCTTCAGAACCAACGTGGTGCTCAGCCTGGCCAGCGCCTGTACAAGAACTCAATCGACTGCTTCCAAAAGGTCTTTCGCAACGAGGGTCTTCGTGGCCTGTACTCGGGTGTTTTGCCTCAGCTGGTCGGTGTTGCTCCCGAAAAGGCCATCAAGTTGACAGTGAATGATCTCGTCCGTAGTCACTTCACCGATAAGCAGGGACGCATTGCATTGAGCGCTGAGATTTTGGCTGGTGCCACTGCTGGTGGTTGTCAAGTGGTACGTACGTCGACTGAATGATTGGTGATGATGATGACGACACCAGCGAAGAAGAAACAAGAAGAGATTTTTGCTAACCACGCAGCTGCTTAGGTCTTCACCAACCCCCTTGAGATTGTCAAGATTCGACTGCAGATCCAGGGTGAGGTCGCCAAGACGATTGAAGGCGCACCCAAGCGATCAGCCATGTGGATTGTACGTAACCTGGGCTTGGTCGGCTTGTACAAGGGAGCGTCCGCGTGTCTGCTGCGTGATGTGCCCTTCTCTGCCATTTACTTCCCCACCTACAGCCACTTGAAGAGAGATTTCTTCGGCGAGTCACCGACCAAAAAGCTAGGTGTCTTGCAGCTCCTGACGGCCGGTGCTATTGCCGGTATGCCCGCTGCGTACCTGACGACACCGTGCGATGTCATCAAGACACGTCTCCAGGTAGAAGCTCGAAAGGGCGAGGCCACGTACACGGGGCTGCGACACGCCGCCAAGACCATCTGGAAGGAGGAAGGCTTCACTGCGTTCTTCAAGGGTGGCCCAGCTCGTATTTTCCGATCCTCGCCGCAATTCGGTTTCACGCTCGCCGCGTACGAAGTCCTTCAGAACGTTCTCCCCATGCCCGGCAGCAAGAAGCAGGAAGAGAAGATGCAGGTTGGCGTCGGAGAAGCAGTCAACTCCATGACCAAAACAGCCAACACCGACACGTCGCCGTTTGCGCGTAGCAGAAACGCCCTCAAGATTATCCTGGATCTCGACGAGGACTTTGGACGAGCCAAGATTCCCGATGCCGATAGCTGGAAAGGTCTTCCCAAGGCCATGGGCGGAGGCGGCGCAGCATCATAAGAAAAAAAACCCACAAATTTACAAATCGGACCTGCTTTGCTGTCAGTTTTGTGATTATTCCAGAATACTAGCGTTGTAAAAAAAAAAGAAGAAAAAAAGAGAGAGAGAGAGGGTGGAAACGAAGCTTTGAAACCGTGCATGGGAGGCGGGAGCATCTTGTCTTGTTCAACCCCCCCCCCCACTCCCCGAAGTATCTGTTCTGTTGTCACAGAAGAGAGGGGTATTCACGAAACCAAGATGTCATCTGATGGGGATAAAGACAGCATCCGACGAGGCGTTAGGGGTTATGATGAAAAGAATTTCAATTGGCACTTGTGGCGCGTCTTTTTTGCGTTGGAAAGCTAAGCTAAGCTTTGGAATTGGAATTTGTATATTTTTGTTGGTATTCTTTTTCTTTGTCGTTGTCGCTGTTTGCTCATCTCATCTCTTTCTTCATTCATTCTGTTTGTGTCTAATGGAGATGATGGAAGGGATGGGTGAACGAGTGCGGGGGCTAGCTGATACTAGTGAGAATAGATTATCGTTGGTATATTCTCCTTTCCATTTGGTTTGTTACCATCTTTTGCTGCTGTGCCGAGTATTGTTCCGTGGTGATGATTTTTCTGGGCATTCCAGGCATTGTTTCTGTCGCTGTGTGTGCTGTTCTCTTAAACCATATTCGATCCCCTTGCTCGCGCTCACATTCATGTGTTCATTCATGTCCATTTCATCACCACTCATTCCTCATATTCATTCATTCAACTTTATCGAAAGCACCTCATATGCGGCGAGACGTCATGTTGGATGACGAGTTTTTTCGCAGGGCCACAGTGTAATTTACCACCCCTTGTGGTTCTGGTTCCGATACTTTGTTGTGGTTATTGCGACACGCATCCCGGGAGATTCTCAAACCCTCTCCCCCTCCGAGAAAATTATATCTTTGTACATACATATGTATGAACGGCGCTCGCGGAACATTCCGCTTTCTGACGACTGCAGGCATGTGGCTCCATCCCATCAAACATGTCTCATCTCCCGCACTCCCATTGGCCGGTCAAGGCACAAGCTTGTTTGAGCATCTGGGAAACACACGTGAAAGGCCCAGCCAGGCATGACGTCCCATCCATTGTTGACTGTCTTGGACAAGACGCATCCAGCAGGAGCAAAAGAAAAAAAAAGTACACATGTAGGACAAAAGTTCAAGATGGAGCGCTTTACAAGTGAGTTCGGCTCCCGGAAGCCGTCGAACGCGACGGGAGGGTGACTATCTCAGCCTTACACATGTAGATGAGGTTGCAAGGACGGCGGGCGGTATTACGTCTCTTGTTTCCATGGCATGGGGGCATGGGCAAGTAGGTGGTGGGTGGCATCACTCCGGTACATACGGGTTGCAATCTTATTATTGCGCATCGGCCAATCTGTGGACATACGGAGTACTCAAACCCAGCTTTTCTTTCGTGCATGTCTCACAGATCCAAGTCGACATCATCCCCTTCATTGCAGATCCCCCTCAGAAGAGCCACCTTGAAACGCTGCTGGCGACTCCGTAATACTTCGTATTTGCAGATTTGCAGTGTCCATCGCCTTTCCCAGCCTGGTCAATGTTCCCTCTTCCTCTGGGGTCCCCCCCTTTTTCATCAACCTTATAAAGGCTATAGTACACGTCGGACTGCTTTGCTAACTTGTCAACTTCCATCTCGCCTTCTCAATCAGCTTCTCAGCAAGCCATTCATTCATTCATTCATTCATTCATTATCAGGTCCATCTTACCACCGTCATTCATTCCATACCTACCCGTCTACCCGTTCCCTCACTTTCACCAATCAATCGAAAATGCATCCCTCAGTCTACGCCGTCCTTCTCACCTGCCTGTGCGGCAGCTCTTTCGGTGCCCCCATCGGCGTACCAGTCAACCAGGCCACTGGTCTGCTTGACGAGGTGACCAAGGGCCTTCCCGTCGACGGCGCTGCCGAGAACCTCGTCGGTGGCATTGTCAAGCGAACTGTTGTTCCCACTACCCTTGGAAACAGTGTCCCTGGGGGTCAAGACGCCGACGGCCTGACTCATGATGGATTCGAAAACATTGTTGGTGACCTCGATGTTGGATCTCTCGTACACCCTTCGACTGACAAGGGCCTCCTCGATGGCCCCCCCGTTGGGTCTGAGAACGAGCTCCTCCAAGGCCTCCCGCTTGCTGGTGGCGAGGAGAAGCGAGACACTGGCCTCCCCGTTGGCCCTGGGAGCGATCTCCTCAAAAACATCCAGTTTGTTGGTGGCGAGGGGAAGCAAGGCGCTGGCCTCCCCGTTGGCCCTGGGAGCGATCTCAAAAACATCCCGTTTGTTGGTGGCGAGGGGAAGCAAGGCGCTGGCCTCCCCGTTGGCCCTGGGAGCGATCTCAAAAACATCCCGTTTGTTGGTGGCGAGGGGAAGCAAGGCGCTGGCCTCCCCCTTGACAACGTCGACCAGGTGCTGGAGCCCGTCACTAGCATCGCCGACGGGCCTCTTAAAGGCCTTCCCGCTGGCATCTAAACGTTCCGACCTTTGTATAAATTCTTCGTGGTGGTTCAGGACGGCCAACAAGGCTGGAGACTTGTGGGGCAACATATGAGCTTGGGTACGGGTCTTTTAGTCATTTGTGTATGTTTTTGGCAACGTGTTCGTGGGGATGACGGACAATGTCGGCGAGTCTAGATACCAAGAGGGACAGTGTTCGTGTTCCGTGTTTCAATGACAGCTGTGTGCCGTCTCAAGATTGTGAAGTTCCCGAATGTGTGACATGGACCCTCCCCCATCGCCGACCTCGGCCAAATCCACATTGAGCTGACTTCGTCCTCGTCCCACTTTGGGAAGGCGTGGCATTCGATTCGATCCATTCTCGCACGAGATTCTCCCTTGCTTCTTTCGCAACCTGCATATAATCAGTCACGCCATGCGTCTTCCTGAAGTCATTTCTGGCCTCTTTGGCTGGATCTACACCTTTTGCTGGAGCGCATCCTTCTATCCCCAACTTTTGCTGAATTTCCGTCGGAAGAGCACGTCGGGCACTACGGTTGATTTCCCCTTGATCAACGTCCTCGGTAAGCAACCATGTCTTGCGTCTCGCATCTTGCGTCTCGCATCTTGCATCTTGCAAGCATCGTCGTAGCGCGCGGGCTCTCGCGTACGCGCAAAGGCTGTTGCTGACAAGATTTTTTCCTTTAGGCTTCGTGGCTTACTTTCTTTCCAGCGCCGCTCTGTACTATTCCAGCGTCGTCCGCAGCCAGTACGCCGCTCGGCACAATGGGTTGACCCCGACTGTTCAGTTCAACGATGTCACCTTTGCGCTGCACGCATCCGTCGTATCCGCCATCACTGTGTCGCAGTACCTTAGTCGGTCATGGTGGGCATTCACTCCCTCGACGGGCTCGAGCCCCAGCCGCTTTATACTTGGTGTCGCAGTCGGCTCGTTGGTTTCCGTGTTCATCGTCTGGACTTTCACTGCATCTGCATCTGCCGCGGCCAAGGGCCACGTCGACCCCTTGAGCGACTGGTGTGAACTGGACATTGTCTACACGTTGGGCTACGTCAAGCTCGTGATTTCGATGATCAAGCTGTGGCCGCAGATCCTCACCAACTACCGCAACAAGAGCACCGAGGGCTGGAGTGTCTGGCAAGTCACGCTGGATCTCGTGGGCGGCATCTTGAGCACCGGACAGCAGGGTATCGATAGTTACTTGCAGCATGACTGGAGTGGAATCACGGGGAATCCCGTCAAGTTTGCGCTGGGCAACATAAGCTTTGTGTACGATAGCATTTTCCTCGCACAGCATTACATTTTGTATCGCGAGTCTGAAGACAAGCTTCAAGGGGACGAGGAGCAGAGCAGGCGTCGGTTGGACTAGGCTCTGGATATCCATGTGCTGCACCAAAAGAAGAGGCGCAGCCGACTGGCTACTTATTTCTGCCCTTCTTGTCCCCTACTATGTGTCTTGCAACAGACAGCATGCTTGCAATCGACGACCCCGACGAACCACCGATCCCTGACTCGTCCAAATTTCAAGAAAGCCGCCCTCACCCGCCTCGCCAAGCGATTCTCTCCCCGAAGATGAATTAGATGGAATCACGTACATGGGACATACAAGCTTGGACGACCCTAGCGCCATTATTTGGAATTCGCTTGAACGTCCGCTTTCCTCACGCACCACGGGATGCGCCACCTCACGAATTTCCATGCAACAAATAAGCTCTGGCCAGACTCCCCAGATTGGCCACTTGATTTGCCCCGATGAGCGGCATCAAGTCTCATCACTTGACCGTATACTTTTACCGCGACGTCTTACTAAAGCCTACGTGTTGCCTAACCCTCACCAATGTGTTGTCATAAGTAGTTATCGAACTCTCATCTGCGCACACGGCAAAGGGCAAAAAATAAAGCAAGAGCAAGAGTAAATTCCTTGGTTCCCTGGAAGCCTCAGTGGGAAAGCATGTTTCTGGAGGCTTGTAACTTTAACGAGTCATCCAAGGGCAAAAAATATGCAAGAGCGAGAGTAAATTTCTTGGTTCACTGGAAGCCTCAGTGGGAAAGCATGTTTCTGGAATTCTCCTCGAACCTCGAACCAGGATCACTAGCTTGCCAGAAATGGTGACCTTCGTGTCTTTCCTCAGGGATCACATCCTGTGTTCCTGGTAATACGTCCTCGTCTCCATGGTCCGTTGGAACGTATTTGAGCTCGCCATGGACATTTCATCGCCAAACCTGTCGGATAGACACTCTGCTCTGATTTAACTTTTTCCATGCTGAAACACGAAAACTTAACCCGCCAGACCGCATGTAAGCCGCACACCACCCCGAATTAACATTTCAAGTTTGCCAACTCTGCGAACTTAGTTGTAAAAGCTTCTTTTTTGCTAATGACTATTAAATCCCCCAGTTTCTCCATCTCTGCTATTCTCTTTTTTACTTGTCTCTCTTTCTTCAACTGAGTCCCGGAGCCTCTTTAACTAAAATTTCAAATCATCAAGTGTTCTAACCACTTTTCTCACCAAAACAACCTGATCAGGCTTACATCTCATCTTACGCTTATACACAAGCTTCTTATTCGCAACTTGAAAACAAGTTTGCTTCGTCGTTTCTTTTTTAAAAAAACACCTCATCTACTATAACTACTCTAAAGACATACATCTCCAACATGTCAGACGAAAACCTCTACATCAACTCTGGCGCCCTCGGCCCCGGCCCTAACCCATCAAGACCACGGGCTTCAGCATCGCAATCAACTTCAGGAACAGCTACAACGTTCTCTTCATCACCAGCCTCAGCTCCGGCTCCGGCTCCGGCTCAGGCCCCTGCTGCTGCACCACAAGAGCCACCCACTCCTCACCCACACGTCTTCCGCGTCGCCGAGAACCGAAAGATGCGCCTCGAGCAAGACCGCCTCAAGCGCCAGGCAGAGCTAGAGGCCGCAAACCCCCTCGATCTCTCACAGCTAGCAGACGAGCTTGGGCCCTACTGCGATCTGTCGATCGACCCTCCCGCGTCGGTGACCTCATCATCATCATCCTCCTTGTGCCCTTCTCCTCCCCCCTTTGCCCGCATCCCCCCCGAGCGCAGGGCCCTCCCAAACCAGGAGCTCATCTACGAGTGTCAATATCCTCCTGCTCATCGTCAGCCCTCGGCGCGAAACCCTACGCCATGGTACGCTCGATTCCCTGTTGCCGGGCTGCCATTTACCTCTCCCTACTACAACGAAGAGGACGGCGACGACCATCAGGATCAGGATCAGGATCAGAATCAAGAGCAAGATCCCTTCAAGGATTTCGCAGAAATAGCATCCGCGTCCGGCCCCCTACCAGCAGCCGCAGCCACAGCCACAAATTCCCAACGACGCTCCCTGACCGCGGACATATAGTAAGTACACCCATCATACCCTCTCCGCCCGCCTCTCTGCCTCCCCCCCCCCCCCGCCCCCGAATGAATATTAGTACTAACAAGTCATAGCTTTGAAAACCGTCGCCTAGCCCGCATCAACGGCGCTATCTTCATCCACAGCCCCTTCGCCCCTCTCTACCCGTTGATGGATCCCAGCAACGGAAAACAATGTATCTGGTTCCCCGAGACGATCCCTGAGCTGAACAAGACAGAAAGTAAGTACATGACTTGCCGCCTCCTTGCCCCCCATATTCCGCGGAGCGAAACCCGTACTAAAAATCTCTAGTCAACGCTATCAATCAGATGCTCTGCAGTGTGTGGAGGGGTTTCGACCTCAATGCCGACAGGGCGACCAAGATTGACTGGATTGCCCACCAATGGGTCCAATTCACGCAATGATTGCATTATGTGTTATGGAAATGGAAAGAAAGTTAAGATCATGGATTTTGTGGGATTTTATGGAAAAGACGCATTCTGAGGATGTACTTGTACCAAAACGATGGATAATGATACTGTGATGATTACATATATTGCTTTTGCAGAAAGAGGAGTGGAAATTTCTTGGACAATTTGCACGGCTGGTTTGTCAACTCAGTGACTAGAACATATGGGGGGGGGACTTAATCTTGCAGTGGGTTAAAGAAACTGTGTAACGATTCCAGCTACATAAGTTGAAACTATTCCTTCTGCTTTCACATACGACCCCATACCTACTCGGCTCCAGAATTGTATCGGGATCATCTCTTGTCGGATCGATGACTTCCATGCTTCTTCGTAGCTTCACTCGAAAAGGTTGATGAGCTGCCGATCTCGGAACGCTGTGATTCCGGTGGTGTGGACTAAGTTTCAGACTCATAGACTGGTGGATCATGGGGAATAGGATGCAAAATTGTTTCTTGACTGGTGACGATTGTTTCTTAACTGGTGACGATTGTTTCTTGACTGGTGACGATTGTTTCTTGACTGGTGACGATTGTTTCTTAACTGGTGACGATTGTTTCTTGACTGGTGACGATTGTTTCTTCACTGGTGACGATTGTTCCGTCGCGAGTGACGATTGTTTCGCAGGCGGATGCATCACTTTCAAAGCTCAAACCTAACGCATCGCTCGAGGTTGTAGAAACTGGGTCATGAGCTACCCTTTCGTTCGCCTCATTGATTGCCTTGTCCCGTTCGCGCTTAGCCCAGTCTCTCCCGTTCCGGAACGCAGCAGCTCCCTGCCGAAATGTGTCCGCATCCCCTGTTAAACCCCAAGTTTTAACCTGGGTCATGACGAAGCCAGGTTGTCCACCGGTAATAACTGGTGGTATAGGATGACTGGTATATATTTTAAGCGTTCCTCCATGGTATATAGAGGTGAGAGTATATGCGTTGTTGTCATACTGTGGCTCTGGTTGCTTGTATGACTGCAAGCGGTGAATCCCTCTCGCCCCTAGAGCACCATCGTAACTAGCTTGACGGGTCGCAACTGATAAATTCCCTTCAGGCCCCTTTGCTTGGAATAGGAAGTTTGGTACGATAGGAAGGTCAAGTTGAGTAGACGGCTCGATATAATTAGTAAGCTCTTGGCGAACGGACTTGCAAAGCTGTTCAGGACGCGAGCCGTAATAAAGATCGGGGTTGCCGGGTACCAGTGTCCCGTCGGTCAGGTGCTCCAGATTAGTAAATTTTATTTCGCCAGCAACACATTTCTTATCTCCAACATGACCTTGAATTATGGGAATAACATTTGTTGTAACCTCTCTCTCCTTGTGTGCCTGCGCATCTGTTCTTTCGAATTTTCGGAAGTCTTCATTCGTGAATTGAGACGGCGATAGAGATGCTCTAGGCTGGGCCAATGCCCGGCGGATCTCATCCATGTTATCAGGCTCTTTCGGCAACCTACCATCCGGGAATTCATAGGCATGCGGCAGAATGGTGTGGTCGATCAGGTGTTGCTGAAACGCGCGATCATGCGGCCCGGTGGTCTTTGTATCAGTAGTTCTCGGCGTGATGCGGCCCTTGGTCGGAGACTGTGAGTTGGTCTTGGTTGGTGACTGTGAGCCTCTTTTGCGCCGTCCGAGGCTTGAGTGTCTAGAGCTCATATCGTTCGGTGGACTAATAGGTTCGGGATACTGCTTGGCATTAATATTTGTTCTTGGACAGTACACCTGTACTTACTCCTCTTAGATCGGTTAAGTCTGGGCCGCCGCGCCTTGCGAAAGCTTTGAGGCGCTTGAAGAGAGTGGGAGGATAATTGTCGACGATTCGACCGCTTGCAATGGAGCGGGGACGGGATCGGAGACGGGATCGGAGACGTCTTCCCTGTGTTGAGGTATTCGTGGACAAGGTTGAGACCTGCGAGTTCTGCTCGTCGAGTGCTTGAAGTGCGTTCCGCGTAAGAGGCGTCTCAGACAATGCTTCCCAGAATCTTCTTGGGGGGAAAGCTGGGTGATGGAGCTTCCGTTTTTTGGACACGGCGCATTCAGGGTCGATCTCCAGAGTATGAGAGGAGCTCGGTTGTCGACGCTTGCGCAAGCTGGGATGACTTGACTGACCGAATAGAATATGAGGCTGCTTCATCCTCAGACGCACTAATCATGACAAGACTGGAAGACTGCTTGTTCTTACAGATCTTAAGGGAAAAAGTATTCACGGAGGGGCAGGTGCACTGCAGGGGGTCTTCTTATGAGTATTGCTATTCGTGCGGCCAGAAATTGCTATCGGTGCGGCTGTCCCGCTTTTGCCCCACTATTTTTTAGGCAGCAGCGAAATTTTTTTAATCCACCCCCTCTGCCATAGCTTACCACCATAGTGACATACAACGTCATGGAGTTAAGTGTGATCATGAGAAGCGGCTTAGCAACCCTCATAGCTTCAACCCTCGCAGCTTCGACCCTCGCAGCTTTAATCCTCGAATCCTCGCAGATTCGACCCTCGCAGCTTCGACCCTCGCAGCTTCGACCCTCGCAGCTTCAATCCTCGAATCCTCATAGCTTCGAACCTCGCAGCTTTGACCCTCGCAGCTTCGACCCTCGCAGCTTCAATCCTCGAATCCTCGCAGCTTTGACCCTCGCAGCTTTGACCCTCAAATCCTCGCAGCTTCAATCCTCGAATCCTCGCAGCTTCAATCCTCGAATCCTCGCAGCTTCAATCCTCGAATCCTCGCAGCTTCAATCCTCGAATCCTCGCAGCTTCAATCCTCGAATCCTCGCAGCTTCGACCCTCGCAGCTTCGACCCTTGAATCCTCGCAGCTTTGACCCTCGCATCGCCTGCCTCTAATGCCCCGAAATAACTAGTTAGGCCGGGTAAAGTATACACTTTCGAAGAAAACACTAGAAATCGCGTTTTTAAGCAAATCGCGGTCAAATTTATAGCTTCTAAATTAATTACTTTAATAATTTAGAAGCATCCATACACTATAGTGTGAAATAGCGGGGGGTATCTGGGAAAAATAGAAAAATTCCAAATCCGGAAGTAAGTGGGGCAGCCGCACCGATAGCAATTTCTGGCCGCACGAACATATCTCCTTAACTGTTGTCCACCTTGTGGAGTCACGTTAGCCAGGGTCTGTATGTATCCAATTAGAGAAAAGTAAACTAGAGATACATACAATATGCGGACCCCGCAGACCCACAAGGTGGACAACAGCTAAGGAGATCCTGTTGTGCGTTAGGCACGTGACTTGGAAAAGATATCCCCTAGCAGGATAAAGATATAGAAAAAAGGATTAAATTAAAGCTATCTTTTATTATATAAATAGAAGGATAAAAGCTTCTCTTTTATAGAGAAAGCTATTATTGTTACGACATCCGGGTTAACGTTAGGTTAACCACTAGGGGAAGTAGAGCACGTGCGGCAACGCTGCCCTGTGATTAGCTACACCTATACGCGAGGCACGCACGTAACTTATAATCCCTTTTCCTATAGCTATATAGCCCCTTAGATAGCTTTATAAATTAACTTCTATTATACCTTTAAATTAGACCCTTTTTACACTAGTGTATAATATTATAATAGCCTTAATAGTACTAATACTAATTAGTAATTAAAAAACTATAGATAAGTAAGGAATTACTTAAGAAAAGACCTTCCTTTAGTTAACTAAGGAAGTATACTAAAGGAAAATAAACTCTAGATACTAGATATTAGGCTTCTAAGGAATTTAACTTTTTTTATTATTAAGTTTAAAGCTATTAATAAAGGAATTAATTCTATTATCTATTATAAGAAAACTAATTAACTAACTAAGAAGTTTATAGCTATATATAATATCTTAAACCTAAGATTAACTTAACCCTTACTAGTTAAAAAATCCCTTAGCCTTACTAGCTAAACTATATAATATAATAATACCTTCTAATAATAAATAAGTGCTATTATAGACTATAAAGGGAAAGTAGCTTACTAAATCTATAGACCCTAAAAGACCGAATAAGTTTACCTTACCTTAATAACTTTAAAAATATACCTTAGCTATTATAACTAACTAGAAAAGCTCTAGAGAACTAGACCCTTAGACTACTAAGGATTAGAAGCTTAATAATTATATTATATAGATAATTAATATTTATAAGAGTAGCTAATATAAAGATCTTATCCTATAGGAGATCTTCTATAATAACCTTAATAGCTAGACTAAAGAAATACTTAACTAAGCTTTATAACCCTTAGTACATAAATTATAAGACTACCTCTATAAAAATAGCATTTATATTATTTAGAATTAAAGTAGTAAGATTATTAAATTATTAGTCTAAGTCCTTAAAGAAAATATAATACTACTATAGTTTAAGAATAAAATTATAAAGCAAATAAATACTACTACTAAAGTTTACTTTTCCGCACTAACCCTAAGGTCCGGAATTGCCTCTAAAATATAAATCACATTAATATTTAAAATCCTTACCTTTATTTCTCCCCCCCTATAATATTATATTATAATAAAGCTAGTAGCAGGAGTGCGAATAAGACACTAATAGTAATTAACATAGGCTTAGGGGGGCTAGCTTAGAGTAGCTATTACTTAAACATAAGAATAGGATAGTTTAATATCTAAAGGAGTAAGAATAACCTAATAGTAAACTAGAACTAATTTATATATCCTAAAGATATAAAATATTATAATAAGATTACTAGCCTTATTCTAAATAATAAAGTTACCTAAGTATAGCGTATTATAATAGCTATAGCTAACTAGGTAGCAAACTATGCCTAAGCTAAAATAAGAACTATAAACACTAATAATAATAATATCTATATTACTAAAGAAGTATTAAAAACAGCCCTTAAGGAGGCTATTAGGGAGGAAGCTAAAGATAATAACTCCCTAACCTAGGTAAATATTATAGCTAGGCCTACACTAAAATAACTAAATACTAACCCCCTCTCTCTCTAGATCCCTAGAAGATAATATAGAGAAGTACTTATAAAAGGAAATACTATATAAGAATTACTCTAGCCTAGGGGCATAGAAGATATAGTTATAGCTATAAACAGAGCTATTAGATAGGCCTTAGTAATAGTAGCTAGAAGACTTCCTAGCGGGGATATAATTATTACCTTTAAAGGAAATGTAATATAGTATAGAGAAGACTAGAAATAAATTACTAAAGTGTTTAGCCTAGAGGTAGCTATTTACTACTATATACTTAGTATTATTATTAAGGGTTTCCTAATAAAGTATATATTTATTAAAAACCTAGTAGTAAAGATTAGAAAAGTAAATAAAGTAAATATAATTAAGGTAACTATAAGATGCCCTTAGGGTAAAAGTACTTAGCGAATTACCCTAATTCTTAGACTAGCTAAAGTTAAGATACTAATAAGATATACTAGGATAAAATAGTCTTTAAAGCAAAGCTATTTTAAGCTAAACTATATAATAAGACCCTATAACCTAGATAGTATTATAACTACTTCTAAATAGGATATATTACTAAGTTCTATAAGGTAGTACTAAGGTATAGTAAGTGCGAAGCTAGCTAGTATAAAGATAAAGAGGTATTATACCTTATAATAAATAGATAACTTAAGGAAAACTATATCCTATACTCTAGGCTATACCTAGCCTAGTCTAGAGACTACCTAGTGCTAAAAGAGAAGTAAAATATAGTAAAGGTAGGATACTTAGAATAACTATCTTACTTTACCTCTAGCTCCCCTAGTAAGAACTTAGCTTTAGCCTAAGAGAGAGCTAGTATAGCTATAGAACCTATAGTAATAATAGGAAAAAAGAGAGGTTACCCTATAAACGCGAAATAAAGCACTAAATAGCTAAGAGCTAGAAGCATTAGGTAGTACGTAGAATAACTTAAGGCTAGAATAAAACTAGCATAGGATAGCTAAGACCTATTACTACCCCCCTAATTAATATAGTAATATTATAAGTTCTCTTTTAGAATATAAATAAGAAGGATAGCCTAATATATATTATACTCTACTACTAAACTAATATAGATATAATAGTAATCTAAGAGTAAGAATATATAAAATATCTATAGCCCCTTACACTAGGCCTTACCTAATTCTAACTTACACACTATAATAGGTATAACGCTATATATATAAATAAGAAATATAATATAGGGTTATAGTTAGCCTAGAGAGGGCCTAATTAGTTACTAGTAGAAATTTAAGGGGTTAATATTTATTCCCTTTACTTAGAAGGTTATAGTAATAACTAGAATACCCCTATGTAAGATATTAATATAGAGATACTATATAACTAAAGCATATTTATAGGAGACTTTAACTAAAAGCACCCCCTTTAGGATAGGCTAGATAGAATAACTAATAGAGCGAATAAGCTACTAGAACTTATAAGCTAGTAAAGGCTTAGACTAGTAATGCCCTAAGGGAAACCTACTAGGTAATATAAGGATAATAGGGATAGTACTATAGACCTAGCATAGGTAACCCTAGATATCTAAGTCTACTATAAAGGAGTAAAAGACCTTACTAGATTTAACTATATCCTATAGCTAATTAGTATCTTTACTAACCTATAAGATAATATCCCGCGGACTCTTAGGCATATGTAAAATATAATAGATAAACTATATATAATAGTAAAGGTAGTAGTATGCTTTTAACCTAAAAATACCCTAGACCTATAAGATAAAGAAGGGATAAATATATATATTACTTAGCTTATTATAAACCTATAATAAATAGTGGATAAGGTAGCCTTATAGAAGCCCTAGGGGCTCCTTAGCCTAGAGGTATAGTAGTTAAAGATAGCTAAAGAGGTAATTACTAGAGCTAGGTAGGCAAAGAGATAATAGAGATAATAGAGAATAGAAGTAAACTAGTAAGCCTACACTAAGGTAAATAAGGACTAAGAATAAGTTATTAGGACTAAGAGAAGAAATATATAAAGAGAAGCCTTATAAAAGGCTAATATATAGAGAAAGGATAGGGGAGCGTAAAGACTAGAGAGATAGGCCTAGCTCTAAAGCTAGGCCCCCCTAGAACTACCTAGACTACTAGAGCTAAAAAGGACTAAAAATAACCTAAACCTAGCTATTATATATAAGGGTAAGGCAAGTGTGCTTATATAAAGATTCTTCCCTAAGCCTATAGTAAACCTCTCCTATATCCTAGACCTTACCTTCCTAAAGCTAGATAATACGCTATTCCTAAATAATAACTAGTTTAGATTAGAAGAGATATTAGATATCCTATTAGATATAGCTAGCTAGAAAGCACTAGGTAATAATAAGCTCCTAGCGGGCCTTATTAAGGCCTATAGTAAGCTAGTAAAAGAAGCTATAGCTTAACTCGTAAACACTGTCCTTAAAGTAAGATATTTCCTAGCCTAATTCTAGACTACTAGAGTAGTAGTAATTAGAAAACTAGGTAAGATAATAAAAGAGATAAGGAGGGCTAACGCGTAGAGGCCTATTTCCTTACTAAATATTATAGGAAAAATCATAGAAGTAGTAATTATAAAGTAACTTATAGCCTTTACTAAGGTAAAAGGACTTCTCCTAGAACTATAGATAGGAAATAGAATAAATAGGTTAATAAAGACTATAATTAGGGTCCTAGTAAAGTGTATAAGAGAGGCTTAGAGCAGAGGTAGGATTACCTTACTTACCTAGATAGATATTTTGTTTGCCTTTAATAAAGTTAGTTACCTATACTTAATTTACTTACTAATCTAAATAGGAATCCCTTATTAGCTAATAGCTATAATATAAAGCTTCCTAGTAAATAGAATAAGCTAGCTTAGCTTTAATAAAGGACTCTCTAAACCCTTTAAGATTAAGGCTAGTACCCTATAAGGATCTTCTCTCTTACTAATTCTCTTTCTCCTTTACTTAGTAGAACTTTATATATGCCTCTAAGCTATCCTAGGTATAGTAGTAATTAGATTTACTAATAATATAAATATTATAGTATTTAGCAAGAATATAGCGTAGACTTAGAGAAGGCTTAAGGCTATATAGAAGATCTATAAGGAATAGGTAAAGGAAGTAAAAGTAAAGTTTAACCTAGTAAAAACCAAACTTATACACTTTAGTAAGGCCTATAGGCCCCTATAGGTAAGGGTCTAGCTTAGTATAGAGGAGATAGCGCTAATAGAGGTATGCTAATTCCTTAGGGTATAGGTAAATAAGAAACTTAACTAGAGTGCCTATAAGAATATCCTTAAGGGAAAGCTAACCTAGTAGTAGCTTACGCTTTTTATATTAGTAGCGTTAGTATAGGGCATTAGCTTTAAAGACGCCTAGCTTATATACATATAGGCAGAGCTTTACACTCGTGTAGTGTAGTTTTTTTTGTAGTTTTTTTATTTTATTTTATATCTAGCTAGTCATTGAAGGTATTATCCTAGAAATCACGTGATCTTATAAAGTAAAATTCCAAGAAAAATACTATATATAAATGTGGGTCCGAAAGTGGGTCAAGGCCCCACAAATTAGAAATACTACATTTGTAGTGTTTTTTTAGTGCTAAAATGTAGTGAAATGTAGTTTTTCCAATTGGCGGCTTCAGGACCCACTTTTAGACCCACTTTTATATATAACTACATTGTAGTTTTTAAGTTAGCTATCTAAAAACCCAAGTTTTATATTAATACGTATTTTTTAAGATTAGATATGAATTATTTGTTAGAAAAAAAAAAACTACAAGATGTAGTGTAGTGCAAAGCTCTGCATATAGGTAGTCTAGCCTATTCTTGCCTATAGGGTAAGCATCTATTATACCCTAACTAAGAAGGGAGGAAAACTAAGAGAAATAGTTAGAAGCTTTATAGCAGACTAATTAACCTACCTCTAGACTATAGCTAGAGTATTTAAGGCTATACTAGTTACTTAACTAGAAGTTAAGACCTATATCCCTTCCCTAGACCTTTACCTAAATAAGATAAAACAGAAGTTTAAGGAAAGGATTATACTTAGCGGAATAGTAAATAAGATATAAGCTATAGCTAACTTAGTGTAAATAGTACTATAGCATAGAAGAAGACCCCCCCTTACTAATAATAAACTAGATATATAACTATATAAGGAGTAGAAGAGAAGATAGGAAGACTAGCATTTTAATAAATAACTAGGATAATATAGGCACGGAAGAGAGCTAATAAAGGACTGCTTACTTACCTATAACCTAAAGGATATTTAGAAATTCCACACTAGACTTAATAAGTATATCTCCTCTATAATAATATAATTATATATAGGGAAGATTAGCCTTAATAAGTTCCTCTTCTAAAGGCGCGTTCCTAGGGTAGCTTTGCCCCTATATAGCTATAGCTACGTGGTTAAAGACTAGTATTATATAATTATTAACTACACTAACTATAACTATAGATACCTCTAAATATAATAGCTTAGAGACACACAGGAAGTGAGGCTAGCCCTAGATAATCCCCTAAGGGTAAGATATATAGCTAAATAGTTCCTTAGCATAAGAAGACTCTAATATTATATATTAGCATAAGACCTAGCCCTTAGCTAACGCAAACTAGGGGAGGATCTAGGCTACCCTAGAGGTAACTAAACTAATTAATAAATAGATACTATAGATAACTAGAGAGAGACACTAGGTAGGATAATATAGCTATAAAGGTAGGCTAGATATAAGGTAAAATCACACTAAGATAAAAAGACTATAGGTTTAGAATAGTTATTAGATTAATTTTAAGTTAAAAACTATAGGTATTATTTTACACTAGCCTACTACTACCCCCTTACTAACTTAGAATTAGCCCTATTCCTCCTTAGGAACTAGGATTATACCCTTTATTACCTTACTCTTACCCTTAGCTACTAGGCTAGTGGCTAGGAGCTAGTTTATTTCCACTGCCTAGGTATTAAGCTACTAGAGCTAAAAGATAACCTTATTATATTATTCCTTAGTAGACCTAGACTTAGCTAGGTCTAGGCTTACTACTATAATACCTTGCTTTTTCTTAGCGTAGTTTTTAGTATAAAGTTTCTTAACCTAAGCTATATAGTCCTCTAGGGCCTAGATAATTAAAGTTAGCCCTAGAATAGAACTACTACTATACTAGAGTAAAACCACTTATATTACTCCTAGTAACTATACTAGCCTAGGTGTTAACTAACCACTAATACTCCCCTTACTAGCTAGTGATGTTTAGCTATAAGTAAATTAGCACTAAAGTAAGCATAAAGTAAGCGTAAAAGCTAATATTACCTTAGAATATCTATAGTTATAGACCTAATAGTTAAAGTAAGTATTAGATATTACCCCTTTATATATAGATTAGCCCTGCTCCTAGACTAGAAATAAACTAACTTACTAATAATATTATAGCACTAGTGCCTTAGATTATTAATTAATTATATCTTATGAGACACACACTATAATACTTAAGTTTTACCTAGCTACCCTAGATTAGACCTAGAATAGGCGCAAAATAAAGGTAGAAATAACTTACTTTAAGATCTTTAGACTTAGCTTACTTTAATTATTTTACTATAAGGGATTTCCTTAAATATCTCTCTAAGGTTATAATTTCCTAGGTAGATTAAAACTAGAATAGCACTAATAATAAAGTACTTATAGTATTTAGTGATATTTTATTGTAAATTTCTATGTAAAATATTAGTAATTAAACTAGCACTATGCTAGAAGAGCCTTAAATAGCCCTAAGAAGGGGTAGGGAGAATAAGAACCTATAGGAAGTTTAATATAAGAAAGGGAAAAAGATTAGAACCCTATAGGGGGAAGAGCTCTCTTTTATACTTAAGAGGGGGGGGGGGAATAAATTATAATATTACCTAGAGAATAAAGTATAGGATAAATAAATATATAGATAGTATATAAGTAATTTAGAAGTAAAACCACCTAGGCACTAGGCCTAAACCACCTACCCCTTACTATAAGTAAATAAAACTATATACTTAGACTTTATAAGGTATTTAGACTAGTGCTAGGCTAGAGTTAGCTAAAAAGTAAGGCACTAGAGGAGCTAGGAGTAAAGCAAATAAAAAGTAAATTATTATTATAAATTAGAATTTACTTTACTATAGAATAGAGTAAGAGGCATAGAGTAAGGTTAGAATAGGGTTAGATTAGTATTAAAAGGAGCTAGATAAGCTTATTACTATATATTTTTCCTTTCTCTTATTTTCTATAGGATAAGGCTAGTGTAAGCTAGCACTAAATACTTATAGTTAACTATACCTAACGTAGCGCAGACCTAAAAGAGGGTTAGCGCTAGCCTATTTACAGATATAAGGGGGTTTTTCTTCCTAGTTTAGGGTTTTCCCTCTTAACTAAGTGGTTAAAGTACTAGGACTAGCTACTTAATTAGCTATCTAGCGTAAAGAATATATAAAGCAAATAACTATAGGCAAATTTATCTTTATTAATAACCCTTCTATTATAAGCCCTTCTATTTACACTCCCTCTCTTTATAACCCTTTACTATATAATTCTCTTATTAATAACCCTCTTACTATATAACTACTTTTAAGAAAAAACATGCCTTAATTACTAATAATTCTATTTATTACCCTAGAGTAACTAGTTTAATAGCTATAACTAGCTTAAGTTATACTAGCCTTAATAATCCCCTTTAAAGACTAAATTATAAGAAATATCTTAGAACTTATAAAAGAATATAAGGATAATAACTATTATAGTAGGAAAATATATAACTTCTTTACGCTAAAAGTTAACCTATTCTAGAATAAATATAATAGAATAAACCTTCTATAAGAATATATATATAAGGCCTTTCTAATTATACTCTTAGGTAATACTAAATAGTATTACCTTAATTATCTAGTAAATAAAGGTCTTATATATAAATAAATAGTTAATAATATCTATTAATACTTTAAAATAGAAAGTAACTAATAGTTTTATTACTAAGAATAAAATAATATAATACTTAAGAATATTATTACTTAGAATCCTAATAAATCTAAGCTAGATTATCTTAAGACTTTACTTATAACCCTTAAGTATATATATAAAGAACTCTTTCCCCTATTAATAGTTAATATAAAGCTTTATTATTAAATATTAAGTATAATTTCTAGTGTTTTAGAATATAAGTAAGCTAAGTATAATTATTTACCTAGTTTTAAAGGACTTACTAGAGACCTCTATAAATTAATCTCTATTACTAAAGCTAATAAGTTAGCTACCTAATTTAATTAAAGCACTATCAATACTACTAATACTAATAATTTAGAGGTAATATTTATAGACTACTATTATAATTAACTATATAATTAATAAGGTTATAGTAAAGGCTATAGTTATTATAACTAAGGCTATAGCTATAGTAAATACTATATCTATAATAAGAATAGTTACTAGTTAATAAATTATTTAGAGAAAGACTATAAAGAGGTAAAAGAACACTAGTAAAAGAATAAGAGGCACTAATTACTACCTATAAAGAGAAAGTTCTAAGTATTTCTTATAGCTTATAAAGGCTAAGGACCTAAGGAAATAAATAACCTTACTAAAGGAGTATAGGAATTAGCTAAAGCTTTTATTAAATCTAATAATAATAAGGATAAGAATAATAATACTAAAGAGACCTTAATTCAAAGTTTAACTAACTAAGTATTATATAATTCTTTATATTAGGATTATAACTAGATAATAGTAATATTATTATAACCTTAAGAGATTAAGTATTTAAATATACTTACCTTAAGTATAATCCCTTTAATAAAGTAAAGACCTCCTATATTTTAGAGAAATATTACTCTAAAGAAGTCTTCTAAGGAATTATACCTAATATAAGAGCTTCTAGTGTATTAATAGCTAGAATTAAATAAGTATAAGCTTTACTAAGATTAATACTATTACTAAAGATTAAAATAACTCTAGAGAAGATAATTAAATTTAGTGCTAGTAAAGTAACTATATAAGGAGTAGTTAATATACTAATAAACCTAGGTAATATTTCTTTCTATATAATTAATATATATATACCCTTCCTATTCTCTTTAGATAATATAAATAGATTACATATTAAGGTTAATAACCTTATAAACATATTAATCTAAGGTAATAAGATTATTCCTATTATTAGGAAATAGGGATATCTTTAGTAAACTCTAGAAGCTAAAGAAATAGTAGCCTTCTATATATTAGAGATAGAAATTTATTAATTATATTATTAATTTAGGCATTTATTAGTTTAATAGCTTATAAAGATACTATAATAAGCTAGTTATGTTGAATTCAAAAGAGTGGACCGATCCATCTGCACCTAGGATTACAAAGCCTTATGTATTTTTAACACCCCCCCTGGAATTGCACATCCAGGTGCCCTATAGAGG
>JFGW01000355.1:0-25973 GCA_000729825.1 Epichloe sp. AL9924
TGCAGTGTTGCAGTGGTTAGGCCCACTGCAGCGTTTCGCCTACCACAGTGGAGCACTGCTCTGCGAGGCAAGGTTACGAGTTCGAACCCTGCCGAAATAACTAAAAAAAATTCAATTGCTAGTATAAGCCTAAGACCTCTATAGGGCACCTGGATGTGCAATTCCAGGGGGGGTGTTAAAAATACATAAGGCTTTGTAATCCTAGGTGCAGATGGATCGGTCCACTCTTTTGAATTCAACAATTACTATACCTTCTAGAAAGAGATATATAATCTACTTAGGTAACCTTATAATAATTAGCCTCTTTAGCTTTATATGCAATTAAACATAAGCCTATGTAATATTATAAATCTAAAGGTAAATCCCTTTTTGCTTTAGTAATAGAGTAATAGCTATAATTAGCTATTAACTTGCTTATTATATAGTTAGTAACTATATTAGAATAGACTCCTTACCCTTATTACTATAGCCTTATATAATAAGGTAAGACTTCTTATATAGTGATTCTATTCCCTTACCTTTAATCTCTTTAATTATATAAAAATTAAAGATCCTATAACCTCTATGCTTTACTAGGTTAAAGCTTATAAATCTAAATATATTATAAGCTTATAAGGCATTAATTTTAGCCTAGTTAGACTACTTAAAGGACTTACCTAGGGTTATAATCTTTTCTTCTTAGTAAAGTTAAAAAGTAAGGTTTTAATTAGCTTTCTCCTTTACTATAAGGAATACTATATTTAGCATTTCTCTAGCTATAATCTCTTTAATTAATGCTTTCTCTTAGTCTTTATTAATAAGTATAAAAGGTTCTATAGGTCTAATAGCTTTCTTAGGATTATAAGCCCTAGCCTTAATAGCCTTTGCTTTTACTATATTAAGGCTATTAGCTTTATAGCTTCCTATAAGGGCTACTTTAGCTTTATAAGCCTCTTTAGGCTTCTCTATACTCTTATTAATATAAAATTAAATAGTAAGGTTCTTCCTTAGCTTCCCTTACTTTCTCCTTACTAGGGGTATTACTTTTTCTTTTACTTTTACCTTTATACCTTTTATTAGCTTATCTCCTAAGCCCTCTAGTAGCTTATCTCCCCTAGCTACCCTTATCTCCCCCTAAAGGTCTTTTTCTTTATAAGGGGTCTCTAAAGTAAGTATACCTTTCCTAGGGTCTTAGAGCCTTATCTCCTTATCTCCCCTATACTATAGGTCCTTATAGTATAGCTTTACTACTATAAAGCAAAACTTAGCTAGGCTATAGGGCATCTTAACTATATAGGTCTCTCTATTAGTTATAAGTAGCTTATAAGGGCTATACTATTTGCCTTTTTCTCTCTCTATATATATATTAGCCTATAGTAGTAGCTAATATATTAGTAATATATTAGGGCTATTCTAGGCGCTAAGGGCCTTATAGACCTATCTCTTAGTAAGGTAATAATAGACTTTATTAGTTACCTTCTAAATTACTTTAGCCTATTAAATAATAAAGACACTTAGTAGTAACTTATCTATTATCTATAAATAGGCTCTAAAGACTAGTAATATAAGCATAAGGCTATCTAGACTTACTAAGTTATTAATAGCTTTAATAGCTATTTAGAGTTACTACTTAGGAGTAATCTCTTTACTAATTAAATCTATAATAATATTATAAGCCTAGCAAAGAGGTCTATAGTATCTTTTAACCTTCCTAATACTATTATAGGCTTTAATTAGTATCTTATTAATCTTAATTAATATTTAATAAGTATAATACCTAAATTTAGCTAAGGTAAAGTTATTACTAGCATTGTAAATAATCTAATCTAGAGGGCCTAGATAGGTATCTATCTAGCACTCCCTAATTATATCCTAAATATTATAAGCTTTTTACTTCTTAGGGTTAAGGAATTAAGCTACTTAGAATAAGGTTACTAAATTAATAATATAAAGGACTAGTTAGCTATTAATTTATATAATATTAATAATAATTTTATAGTTAAAGTTATAGTTATCTTTAAGGTAAAATTTAAAATAACTAGGAGCTTTTCTATTTATCTAATAATAATAATAGACCTTAGTAAGCTTCTTAATTATATAGCGTTTAATATTATAACTAGCCTATTAGAGGATCTTTATAAGGTATTAAATTAAAGGGTAACTAAATCTTTAGTAAAGTTAATAAATCTCTTCTTCTAATAAATAGAATATAGTAGTCTCTTTTACCTTTAGTAGCTACTAAGGATAGCCCTATTTATATATAATAGGTATAGAATTATTGCCTTAAATTAGTATATTAGTAAGGTTATTTATCTTAACCTTTATAAGGTCTATATTAGTTAGGGAAAAGAGAAAGAGTATAGTAGTATTAAGGATATAGAAGTTAATTAGACTAAGCTTTATTAGTATATATATTATACTATATATAGTTACTAATCTAGCGCTAAAGTTAATAACTTCTAGGCTATAAGGTTTAATCTTTAATAATAGCATTACTCTTAAGAGAGCTTTTGCTTATGCTTAACTAGTAGTTAACTAGCCTAAGGCTCCTATATCTAGTATAATTCCCCTAAAGACTTCTTTAGAATAGCGTTCTTTAGAGGTATAATAAATTAAATAGTCCTTATTAGAAGCCTCCTTAAGGTATAGCTCTTGCTTAAGTAAGGCATATTAAAAAGCCTGATTTTTAAGCGTTATAAGTATATTAATATTATCTATTATTAGTAAACCTAAATAGAAGAACTATATAATACTAAGATATGCCTTTAATATTGGTTTCTCCTTAATATTATTATTATTATTATCTTATGCCTAGGTATAGGTCTTAAGCTATAATTCCTAGTCTTTTACTTTCTTTATTTTATTATTAGTATTACCTTTAAATATAGTAAGAAATACTTAGAACTTCCTTTCTAAAGGAGGTAAGTAATAATTCTTACTAGCTTACTACCTCTTTTTCTCCTTCTAATACTTAGTATTAGTATAGTTTAATAACTAGTAGCTATTCTTACTATAGATAAAGTATTACTTAGGTTACCTAAAGTTACTATAATAACCTCCTTTTCCTTAGTCTCTCTAATTCTATTAGCTATATTAGTAATCTATAAATATTACCTCTAATAGGTCTTTATCTTAGTGCTAGTAATATTAAATACTCCTTATATTACTTTCTATAATTATAATTAACTTATAGAGGTCCCTAGTAAGGTTCTTAAAGCCTAGGGTATATGTATACTTTACTATCTAGTATTCTAGAATACTAGAGACTATATTTAGGGTTTACTTATAGAGCTTTATATTTACTATATTAGAAGGGTATAGTCCTCTATAAACCTTCTTTAGAGTAGTTAATAAGATCTTAAGACACTTAAGCTTACTTTTCTTAGGGTTCTAAGTAATAATATTCTTAAGGGTTATATTACTCTATTTATATTAGTAAAACTATTAGTTACTTTTAGTCTTAAAGTAGTAATAAATATTAGTAATTATCCCTTTATAAGAAAGGCCCTTACTAAATAGGTAGTTAAGGAAATATTATTTAGTATTTCCTATTAGTATAATAAGAAAAGCTTTACTAAAGTAAGATTTAGGGAGGTTAATCTAATTATATTTACTCTTAAAGAGTGTAATCTTAGGTAAGAGGAAATTATATAGCTTCCTACTATAATAGTTACTATCCTTATATATCTTTATAAGTTTAGAGATTTTCTTTATAATTTACTTATCTAAAGGAGGGTAATAATAGGTAAGTTACTAGGATTAAGCATATTAATTATCCTTAAAGTCTTAGAATAATTAAGATTATTATAAAGGTTCTTATAAGGGTTATAAATACTATTCCTATTAGTATTAGGGAGTAATAGAATAAATAGGGCAAATCTTTAGGGTAAATCTTTAGGGTAATAACCTCTAGGGTAAATCTTTAGGGTAATAACCTCTAGGGGTTGTGTTTAATATAGCTTAGAAGATTATAACTTCTCTTTTAACTATAGTATCTTTATTTCTTCTTAAAGTACTTATTCTAATGCGGTAGTAATTAGAATTCTAGGGCCTTAAGTAATATAAATACTTTTATCTTATAAAGAGCTTTATAGTTCTTTTATAAGGTTACTATAGGCTCTCCTAAATATCTCCTTTAACTATCCCTTAAAGTCTTCTTTAAAGTTCTCCTAAAGGTCCTTATCTCTTTAATATTAGTGCTTACTAGTGTAAATAAACCTAGTAATTTAATTACTTAGTTTATACTATATAGTAGTCTTTAGATTTAGCTAGGTAAGTTCTTTTTACTCTATTATAAGTGCTAGAGAGTATAGCTATAGTTTTTTTAGTAGTATAGCCTTCAATAGTCTCTTAGGGATTAATTTAGAAGGTATTTAAGGTATCTTACTCTTATAGGAAAGGGCTTAAGAGATTTATTTTAAAGATATATTACTATCTAATTCTATTCTAGGGAATAAATAGAAAAACAGAAGGTAATAAGTAAAAGGAGCGTTATTACTATAATTATAGTAGAATAAATAGCTATATAATAATAGCGTAGTTTCTAGGCTCTTCTAGAGGAAAAACCAAACAAATAGCCATATAATAATAGCGTAGTTTCTAGGCTCTTTATTGTAGTAAATGTAATAAGGCAAAAGAAGGGGAAAAATAGGTTATAAAGCATAGAGGTAATTCTTTGCCTTTACGTTATATACACTAAACATAGAGAAGCTAAGATAGTTATAGTAAATAACTATAAAGAAAGGAAAAGAGAGGCAGAAAAGAGAGGTTATATAGGTTAGCTAGCTTAGCTAAGTGTTATGTTTAATATTAGGTTTAAATAAAATACCTTATAGTAATAGATTTAGTTATTTAGTTAGTTTTCTTATAATAGATAATAAGAATAATAATTAACTAAATATCCTAAAGGCCTAAGGGTTAATAAATTAATCTCTTAGAAGCCTAATAAGCCTATAGTTAGGATTTTAGTCTCTTCCTTTAGCACACTCTATAGTTATTTCTCTTTACCTAAATAGCCTATATATTAGCTTAAGGGGTAAGGGGCTATAGTATTTATAGGAATGTCTTTTCTTATAATACCTAGCTTATTTATAGTTATAGTTAACTACTAATTAGTATTAGTTTTATAAAGGAATATAGCACTAGTGTAATATAAAGGGGTTTAATTTAATAAAGTTAATTATAGTTAATAGATAATAAAGAGAAAAGAAGAGAAAGAAAGAGAGGAATCTAGCTAGGAGGGAAAAGGGGGAAAGTAAGTCTTATAGTGCGAAGCCACTATAAGCAGTGTAGGGTTGCCTGCGATGTAGCTAATCGCATTGCGTGTATCCCTTTGGTAGACCTACCTTTAGCCACGGTCAGACTAACTATTGTCCGAAGGTCCGAAGGAAGCCATAATTCTAGTCTTTAGCTAATTAAGAAAACCTATTTATATAAGTAATACATAATCTACGTGCCTATTTACAGCTATATAACGCATTTATTATTACTTTATATTATTAGCTAGGTAGCTGCCTATATACGCTACCTTAGTTATATTATCCCTAAAGGTATAATAGTCTAATTTAAATAACATATTTAAATTTACTAGAAAATTCTAGAGGTTCTTATATATATCCCCTTTATATATAGGTATTTTTGTCTATATTTTAATAAGACTACTTTACTATATAATTACTACTAAGTTACTATAGACTACTAGTAAGACTATACTTAAAGTTTAAGGGGTAACTATAAGTCCCTAAGGAGGTCTAGCTAATAATAGATTTACCTTAATCTCCTTAATTTACACCTTAATTTACACCTTAATTTACAAAATCTCCTATCTTCTTTATACACATAGTAGCTTAGCTTATATAACCTTATAGTGTCTCTATAACGCTTTATTATTATTATTCACATTACCTATGCCTTTATCTAAATTAGGGGCTAGTAGCGTTTCTTACACTCTATTATTATCTATTATTTTAGACTATAGGGGTTCTCTGCCCTATAACTAATTATCTATACCTTTATTATTACAAGGTACTAGCGTGTTTTATATAAATCTTTATAGTATTAGCTATATAATAATCTAGCTAATAGTTTATTTCCCTTAAAGGTTTAGAGATTAATTTATTATAGCTTATACTATAGGGTCTAATATAAATAAAGTAAAGGCTAAGATTTATAGTTACCACTAGAAAGATACTAGCTAGGGCTTAGTATATAAAGGTTTTAATCTCTAACTTACTATATATAATATGCGTAGTCCTTAATAAATACCACGCTTAATAAATACGTAGCTATCTTATAGCTAGCTAGCCTCTTTGTTATTAGAGCGGCCCGAAAGTTCTCCGAAGATTCACTATTATGAACGTCCTGTCTCCGACCTCTGCGCTCCTGACAAATAGCTTATAATGGCTTATAATGGCTTACAAGTTACAATAGCTTATAATAGCTTGTGATAGCTTAAAATAGCTTATAATAGCTTATAATAGCTTATAATAGCTTATAATAGCTTATAATAGCTTATAATAGCTTATAATAGCTTATAATAGCTTATAATAGCTTATAATAGCTTATAATAGCTTATAATAGCTTATAATAGCTTATAATAGCTTATAATAGCTTATAATAGCTTATAATAGCTTATAATAGCTTATAATAGCTTATAATAGCTTATAATAGCTTATAATAGCTTATAATAGCTTATAATAGCTTATAATAGCTTAGCTAGTATCTCTTTTAAGTAAAAATCATATATCTTAGTAAGAAAGCTATAGATAAGTTACTAATAGTTCTAAGGACCCACTTATAGACCCACTTTTATTTAATCCCTCTCTTTTAAGTAAAAATCATAGTAAGAAAGCTATAGATAAGTAACTAATAGTTACTAGACCCACTTTTAGACCTACTTTTATCAAACCCTCTCTTCTAAGTTAAAATTATATATCTAAGTAAAAAAGGTAGAAATAAGTTACTAATAGTTCTTAGGACCCACTTTTAGACCCACTTTTGGAAGAAACTAAATAACTAAGTAAGGAAGCTAAAGATAATAAATATTATTAAACTTACTTTTAAAGCTTATTTTTTAATATCTTATATATTAAGGAACATATATTATATATATATTTTATATTTATTATAAAGTATTTAAGTTCTTTTTAAGTAGTTTTTCTTATAGTTTTTACTTTTTCTTTAGCTTGAAAAACCTTAAAAGTTAAAATAATTATTTATAATTATAATAAAATAGTTATATAGCTAGGAATTCCTTTATTATATAAATTAAAATATCCTCTTTATAATAAATTACTTATATATATAAATATATTTTTATTAGAGTTATAGTCTTATTTATTATAATAAAAAAATAATTTCTTTAGGGTAATTATTATATTTAAAGTAAAAAAGTATATTAAAAAGAATAGTAAATCTAATAAAAAAGATATAAAAGTAAAAAGTCCTCTAAAATATAGAAAGAAATAAAAGGAATCTTAAGGTTTTACTTTTAAAACTATATATACCTTATATACTAATTAATAGCTAATAATCTAAAACTAAGAAAGTTGAATAAATTTATAACTAAATAACTAAATTATGATAGGAAAAAAGGCTTATATTAAATTAATAGAAGAAACTCTAAGGAATATTATAAGATATTAATATACCCCACTTCTATTTTTAGACTTACACTACATGTAGTATTTGTAGTGTAGTGTAGTATTTACTACACTACACTAGAATTTACTACATTACATACTACAAGGAAAGTCAAAATACTACATTTACTACACTACATGTAAAGCTCTGGCCCTAGGTATTAGGTTAATGATATAATTAGTCTCCTTTCTTAATAGTAAGCTTCTTACCTTATCTAATATTAATATATCTTTAAACTTATATAGTTCCTTAGGAATATCTTTAATAGTTTTATATACTTTTACCTTCTCTTTATTATTAAGGGTAATAAACTTATTTTCTATAACTCCTATAATAGTATATATAATAGTCTTATTATATATTACCTTTATAAACTTATAGGGAGTTATAAGTAAAAAGGCTATTCTTTTTTTCTTAAACTATTACTCTTATAAGTATAAATAAAGGTATATATATTCTTTAGTAAGTACATATATTCTAATTAAGACAGGGATTTCCCTTACTCTTAGGTCCTTATTTATAGCTATATATAGTAGCTTAAGGTCCTATTTTTCTTTTCTTAAGTTCTTAATTATAATAAGTACCTTATAGATATTATATTAAGGGACTATAAGGGCCCTTACTACCTTAAGAATAAGTGCTATAGCCTAGGCCTAGTTAAGCTTATAGTTTTTTATAAATTTAGCACTAATAATATTAATCTTAGTATAGCTATTAAGATTTACTACTATTTTAGTGTCTTTATACCTATAAATAGTAACTAGTATATAAAATTAATACCTTATTAGCACCCTAGTATTTAAGGTAAAGGTAAGGGTATTTACTTTTACCTTAGGAAGTTTTCCTAGCTTTCTTAGGGCTTTTTCTTTAGCTTATTATACTTCTATATAAGATACTTTATACTACTATAGTTAAAATATTATATTTTATCCCCAACTTTACTATTATTTAAGTAAGTAACTAGGCCCTTTTCCTAGTCTTTATTTCTTTAATCCTTATAGGGTTTATAACCTTATAGGGAGTTTTACCTTTAATATTAAGAAGCCTTATATAGTTTTTTATTCCCTAGATAGTTAGGCTTTTACTTATTCTTTAGTATTACCTCCTAAAATCACTAGGTAAGTTATATAACCTTTTCTTAAGTCTTTTCTATAATTAAAGAATATAGGTTAATATAGTCCTATAGGTTAGGGAATAACTTTATAAAGAATATAAAAGTATAAGACTTTTTAGAGGCTTTTTTAGGTATTTCTCTAGTAAATCTAAGTAAATACTAAATTAAATAAGGCTTTAACCCTTATATTACCTTATATTCTCTAGCTATATAGCTATTTATATATTATAGTTTATAGTGTTTTTAAGTAATATAAGTATTTAATCCTAGAACTTATCCTAGTTATCTTTAAGGTTATCCTAGCTATTAGCCTATTATTCTTTAAGGTATTTATCCTATCTTATCTAATAGTTACTTTAGCTTAAGGGAGTACTAAGCTTTTACTCCCTTTTTACCTATACTTCCCTTTTATTTAGCTATAATAAATTAATAAGCTTTTTTTCTTATTCTTATAGTTTCTAGAGTTATTTAAGCTAAGTAATTTACTTTATTATTACTATAGCTTTAGTACTAATAGTAAGGGGTTTAATTTTAAGTATAGTCTCTATAAAATATAGTATATCCTTAGCTATAGTATTACCCTTATTTAATTAGTTTTAGTTATTATCTAATATTACTTTAGTAAATTAAGTAATTCTCCCCCTTATATTACTCTTAGGTAACTAGTAAGAGAAGCTTTAAAATTATAAGAATAATAATAGCTAGGTAAGAGGTATAGGGGCTCTAGTATATTAACTAAAGCTTACTAAGTCTAAGTGTATTATATATATAAGTTACTAGCTTATAGCTAGTGGCTTACTAGTGTTATATAAACCTAGCCCTAGGGTGTGGCCTGTCCGTGGGGCGCGCTAGTGGTGCGCGCCTGTATTGTGAGTGGGGCCTCACATTATTATCTATTATTCTAGACTATAGGGGTTTTTTACCCTATAACTAATTATCTATACCTTTATTATTATAAGGTACTAGTGTGTTTTATATAAATCTTTATATTATTAGCTATATAATAATCTAGCTAATAGTTTATTTCCCTTAAAGGTTTAGAGATTAATTTATTATAGCTTATACTACTAGGTTTAATATAAATAAAGTAAAGGCTAAGATTTATAGTTATTACTAGAAAGATACTAGCTAAGGCCTAGTGTATAAAGGTTTTAATCTTTAACTTACTATATATAATATATATAGTCCTTAATAAATACCTTACTTAATAAACACATAGCTATCTTATAGCTAGCTAGCCTCTTTATTATTAGAGTAGCCTAAAGGTTCTCTAAAGATTCACTATTATGAACGTCCTATCTCCGACCTCTGCACTCCTAATAATAAAGTAAAGAGAGTTTAAAATATTAATCTATATCTTAAGGTTTATAGTATTACTTAGTAGCACTATTATAGTATACTTATTATATTTTACTTTATAAGTAATATTAGTAGTTATTTAAGTATAGTAAATATATCTATACTTATTAGAATTCTTATAAAATAGAATAGTATTTTCTAGGTTTTTCTTTACTTTTATAATAGACTAATAGTAAGTTAGTAGTAATCTAGTATCTAGGTAGTAGAATTATACTTACTTTATTCTAATAGTAGTAGCTATCTTTAGAAGTAGCTTTAATAAGTTTAAATAGCCTATTATAAAGCTATATAATTTAAGCTAGATACTAGCAGTATATTAGTAATAAGTAAGTAATTTCTAGATAAGAGAGATATACTATAATATAGTTTTTATTATTTTAAAAGCAATAAGTATATTTTATTAAGTAGCCTATTAAATATTAGTAATATAAAAGTAATAAGTAAGTAAAGAAGTTATACTTATAAATTTATTATATTTTATAGGGAAGGTCTTTTTATTAATAAGATATTTAGGTATATTATAATTACTATTTTTTAGTAAGATACTCTATATTATTACTTACTAAGAGTAGTATATATATAGAATTTTCTTTCCTATTATTTTACTAGTAGTAAGTTAGTAATAGATATACTATAAAGATATAGTAAACTTATATTAAGATTTTAGAAGCTAAGTGCTTTTAAGAAAACTTAGTAAGAGATTTCTTAGAAGACTTTCTAGTAGCTTAACCTTCTAAAGCTACTAGAGAAAGTAAAGTCCTAATATAAGTATTAGATATAGTTAACTAGCTATAAGTTAGCTATAATAAACTAAATAAAGAAATTATATTTAAAAGGGAATAAACTAATAATCTAAATAAAGATAAATAATAGAGATAAATAATAGTAAGTAATAATAATAATTAGAGACTAAAGAAGGTTAGTAATTACTATATAATAGTAGTAAGAGAGCTACTACTTAACTAGTAAAGGTAACTTATAAGGTTAAGGGATATTATAAGAGAAAGAAAGTATATAAAAGGGGGAAAAATTAGTCTCTTTTATATTAACCCTAGACCCCTTAAGTAATTTAACGCACTATATATAAGTAATCTATAAATTATAATAATAACTATTAGCTTTACTACTTATATATATACCTAATAGCTATAAACTTATTGTAATTATAATATAAGCTCTTTAGTTAGACTATTTAGAACTATAGTATTAGGTACCTTATTTATTTAAACTAATTATAAAAATTAATATAAGTTATTTATTTATTTTTAGTCTAGCTATATAGTAAGTAATAATATTTATTTTACTATATTAAAGCTATATATAGGCTGCTATTTAGATATTACTACCTATAATAGGGGGGGTTATTTATAATTAGTAATTGTGAGAACAATGATAGCTAGGCAAGAGGTATGGGGGCTCTGGTATATTAACTAAAGCTTGCTAGGTCTAAGTGTGTTATGCGTGCAAGTCGCTAGCTTATAGCTAGCGGCTCGCTAGTGTCACGTGGACCTAGCCCTAGGGTGTAGCCTATCCGCGGGGCGCGCTAGTAGTGCGCCTATATTATAAGTGGGGCCTTATAATTATCCCCCCACTTATAGCTAGGCTCCTAAATAGCTTCCGCTAGCTTCTATATAGCTATTTACTAACTAGCTGCTATATTAAAATAATAATAAATAATAACAGTATTTAAGTATAAATTCGCCTTTAACTCCCTATTATATTACGTACTTTTTACCTCTATATCCTTAGTTAACTTTTTAAAACTATTATAATATCTTAAGTTACTATTACATTCCCCTTATTACTCCCCTTAGTTTTATTATAGATTTAGACTATATTCCCTTAAAGGAATGCTCCTATATACACTATTTACACACTAGATACACTAACTTTAAGAAAAGCCCGCTATCTAAGCCTAAATTACCCTAGATTAACTATTAATTCCCTATAGAATTATTTACTACTACTATAATAGTAAAATATTTAAAACACTATATTTAATATTATAAGCATAGTAACACTTATAACACTATAAGTATACCACTATTCCTATGTCTTTTAGTCCCTTATTACTAATACCTCTATATAGGCTATAGCCACTATAAAAGGTAACTTTTTAGATCTTCTAGCTTTAATAGACTAGGCATAAACCCTTATAGTTACCCTTAGTGGCTTATATAAGGAAGACCCTAAGGACTAAATATTCTCTAAGGTAACTTACTTTAGTTTCGCTAGGGCTTATCTAAACCTAATACTAGGGTTTAATTATACCAATATAGCACACTATATTATATATAGCCTCACTAAGGCTATAAAGGTCTATTAAGTCTATCTCTTCCTTACCTATACGCTAGTCTTTTACTTACTTCTTAGGGTAGGAGGTGTTAATTTTATATAACTAGTATATTATTTCCTACTAGTAACTTTCTATTACTATATTTCTAGCTCCTATCCTAGGGGTAGTAAGTACTCTAATCCTTTTTACTACCTCTTTGCTAACCTTTTATAGCTAAACTATTATAAACTTTCCTATGCCTAGAAGGCAAAGGTAATTTTGTGTTTAAGGTCTTATAACCTAGGTTTTATGCCCTAGGGTATTATAAAACATTGCTTTTACTAAGTAATATAGGAGCTAATTAGTGAGGATAAGGACTAGGGCAAGTACTTTCTTTATAGAGGTATAGTTCTTTTATATAAAGGGGCTATAATAGAGGGGTTTCCCTTAACTTTTCCTACTCTTTAGGCGTGTTTTTATTTGTTTTTTAGTAAGTAATCTGAGGTTTCTTAGTTTAGAGTGTAATAGTAGCTAGTAAGGCTAGGCCTTTTTTACAGGAACATTATATCTCTTTGCCTATAACTTGCTTATATCTTACTATTCTTACAGGATTTGCTTTAGTAAAACACCTAAATTATGCGTTACACGCCTTCTATATCTTTAGCTAGGACCTATTAGTTATATTTGCTTAGCTAACCCTTCTATTTCACTAGGTATTTATTACCTTTATAGGTCTTCCTATAGTCCTTAACTTCCTTCACTTTATACTTATTTTCTTTATCTTTAAGGTCTAGTATTAGCATTTCCTTATCCCTAGTGTCTTTATAGTAATTCTATAGCTCTAGTAAACTAATATAGAATATATTATATAGCTAACTATACTTTTTAGGTAATGCTAGTTAGTATGCTTATTTTCCTATAGCATTAAGTACTTAAAACAGTCTAATAAATCTAGGGGTTAGCTTCTATTTCGCGTCCTTAAGTCTAATATTCTTTACTAATAGTACTATAAAGTTACCTCTTTTTAAGGTTAATAGCTAGTGGCGCTTATTATAGTACTTTACCTAGGTTTTAGTGGCTTTTACCTAGTTTCCCTTTAGTTACTCCCTAACTTTATATAACTTTATAATGCATACATAGGCTTCTAGTACCTTCCCTTCCTTAATCTTATCCCTAAGAGCTAGGTAAAACTTAGGTAAATATCCTATAAGGGAGTAGTTTAGAGAGTAACCTATAGTCCTATTAATTATATTATTATATATAAATTAGGCTACTAGAAGTAGCTTTAGCTATATTTACTAGTTCTCTATAATAAAGCATTAGAGGTAATGCTTAAGCACTTAGTTTATTCTCTTTATTTACCTATTAGTTTAGGGGTAAAACACTATAGAAAGCCTCTGCTTTACGCACAATAGGTAACATAGGTCTAACTAGAATTAGCTTATAAAGACTAATCCCCTATTAGATATAATGCCCTCTAGTGCCCTAAATTATAGTTTAATCTCCCTATAAAAAAGCTCTACTAATTTAGCTATATTAATAGTAGTAGTTATAGGTAGGAAGATAAAGTACTTAGTAAATTAGTCTATAATCACTAGGATTGCGTTAGTTTCTTGCTTACTAGCTTGCCTAATAGGCAATCCTATAATAAAGTCTATTAAGATCTCCGCCTATAGTTACCTTAGTATTAGTAGCAATTTAAGGCTTCTATATAAGTAATATTATCTAGCTACTACCTATTAGCAAACCCTATAGCTTATAATATAGTCTAAAATAGACTTACTTATAGCTAGCTACTAGAAGTAATGCTTTAATAGCTTAAGAGTGCGCTTAGTTCTAAAGTAACCCACTAGTGGATTATTATAGTGTAGCTATAGAAGCTCCTATTATAAGATAGGCTCCTAGGGAATAACTACCTAGTCTTAGTACATTAGGAGACCCCTTATACTATATAACTATAGACTAGCCTTTCCCTTCCCTTTTACTAGGGAGTTATTAGTCTTACTATTTTACCTCTATAAATCTAGGTCTTAATCCTATGCCTTCTATAGTAATTACGCTAATAGTTTATCTGCCTTAGATTAGTAGGGATTTAGTAATATAATAGCCCCCTATATCTCTTATACTATGCTAATGTCTTAGATATATACTACCTTCTCCTAGAAATTACCCTTATTTAGCTAATCTTTTACTAGATTTATAGTAGCTATCTAGCCTCTTAACTAAGCTACTCTAGCCTCTAAAGCTTTCTCTATAGGGGCTAGGGTATTTTCCTTCCCTAAAGATATCTTATTAAGCCTCTTTATATCTAAGACTAGCAATATGCTTAGTCTTCTTTAATATATTAGTATTTCTTCTTCTACCACTTCTTTAGTAGCTACTATCTTCTTTTAAAGTTCTAGTAGAAGTGCCCTATTTATTAGGGGTTTACCTTTATAATTAGACCTCCTTAATAGTGCATTTACTAGGTTACTTTTCCCTAGTCTATGCCTAATTATAAAGTAAAAGGGGCAAAGGAATATACACTATCTAGCCTGCCTTTTGTTTAGCTTTTACTACCTTATAAAGGTCTATAAGTTATAGTAGTCTAATAGGACCTCCACTAGAGTTACTATGCCTTTAATATAGTGTTACTAGTGCTTAAATAACTTTACTATAGTAAGTAACTCTTAATTAGCTATGCTATAATTACACTTAGTATCTATAAACTTCCTTAACTAAAAGGCTACTAGATACTAATAGCCCTTATTATCCTATTAAGATAGGATTCCTACTATTATAAAGATAGAAGTATTTATCTTAATACGCACTAGTTAACTCAGGTTATAATAATAGAGGAGAGGCGCTTACTAAAAGGCATCTTTTAGCTAGTTAAACACTAGCTATTCCTTTGCTCTAAATATAAACTTCCTAGTCTAGATGCTATTTTAACTGCCTTTTATTAATATATATAGAGGTACTATAATCCTAGAGTATCTATAAATAAACTATTAGTAAAAGTTATAGAATCTAAGGAATAACTACATATCCTTAAAGCTTATAGGTTCCTTCTAATCTTAGATTATATTAACCTTACACGTATCTATTAAGATTCTATTAACTAATAGAATAAACCCTAGGAATTTTACTAACTCCTAGTAGAATAAGTACTTTAAGGGTTTTATATATAGCTTTACTAACCTTATGCGTTCTAGGACTTCCTTAATATATATAGTGTGCTCCTCCTATGTTTTTAAGAAGATAAGGATATTATCTAGATATACTATATAAATAGTGTTAACTAGCCTATAAAGCGCTTTGTAAATATAGCTTTAGAAAGTAGCTAGGGTATTTATTAACCTAAAGGGCATTATAAGATATTTATAGTGTCTATAATACATATGAAACGCAGTCTTTTACTTATTACCCTCTTTAATATAAATTTAATAGTAAGCATCCTTAATATTAATCTTTAAGAAGTAGCAAGCCCCTTAATAATAGTCTAGGATCTCTAAAATTAGGGGGAGAGCGTAGTAATTCTTCTATATTACTCTATTAAGTCCCTAATAATTTATATATAGTTAAAGCGTTCTATCTTTCTTTAGTATAAATAGGATAGGCGCACTTATAGGGCTCTTAGAGGGTCTTATCTAGCCTTTCTATAGGTTTTTATTAATATATTTACAGAGCTTCTTTAGCTTGCTTTAGGAGAGAGGGTAAATTAGTCTATATAGGGGTGTGGCCCTAGGTATTAGGTTAATTATATAATTAGTCTCCTTTCTTAATAGCAGGCTTCCTACCTTATCTAATACAAATATATCTTTAAACTTATATAGTTCCTTAGGGATATCTTTAATAGTTTTATATGCTTTTGCCTTCTCTTTGTCTTTAAGGGCAATAAACTTATCTTCTATAACTCCTATAATAGCATATATAATAGTCTTATTACGCATTACCTTTATAAACTTATAGGGAGTTATAAGTAAAAAGGCTATTTTCTTTTTCTTAAACCACCACTCTTATAAGTGTAAATAAAGGTATATATATTCTTTAGTAAGTATATGTATTTTAATTAAGAGAGGGCTTCCCCCTATTCTTAAGTCCCTATCTATAGCTATATATAGTAGCTTAAGGTCCTTTTCTTCTTCTCTTAAGTCCTTAATTATAATAGGTACCTTATAGACACTATATTAGGGAACTATAAGGGCCCTTACTACCTTAAGGATAGGTACTATAGCCTTAGCCTAGTTAAGCTTATGGTTCTTTGCGAATTTAGCACTAATAATATTAATTTTAGCATAGCTATTAAGATCCGCTGTTATTTTAGTGTCTTTATACCTATAAATAGTAACTAGTGTGTGAAATTAACACCCTATTAGCACCCTAGCGTTTAAGGTAGAGGTAAGGGTATTTACTTTTACCTTAGGAAGTTTCCCTAGCCTTCTTAGGGCTCTTTCTTTAGCTTATTACACTTCTATATAAGATACTCTATGCTACTATAGTTAAAATATTATCTTTTATCCTTAACTTCGCTATTATTTAGGTAAGTAACTAGGCCCTTTTCCTAGTCCTTATTCCCTTAATCCTTATAAGGTCTATAACCTTATAGGGAGTCTTACCTTTAATATTAGGGAGCCTTATATAGGCCTTTATCCCCTAAATAGTTAGGCTTTTGCTTATTCTTTAGTATTACCTCCTAAAATCACTAGGTAAGTTATATAACCTTTTCTTAAGTCTTTTCTATAATTAAAGAATATAGGTTAATATAGTCCTATAGGTTAGGGAGTAACTTTATAAAGAATATAAGAGCATAAGACTTTTTAGAGGCTCTTTCTAGGTATTTCTCTAGCAAATCTAAGTAAATACTAAATTAGATAGGGCTTTAACTCTTATATTACCTTATGTTCTCTAGCTACATAGCTATTTACGCGTTATAGTTTATAGCGTCCTTAAGTAGTGTAAGTATCTAATCCTAGAACTTATCCTAGTTATCTTTAAGGTCTTCCTAGCTATTAGCCTGTTATTCTTTAAGGTATTTATCCTATCTTACCTAATAGTTAGTATATATATAGTTAAGTATAAGGAGGATCTTTTAATAGTTATATTAATATTTTTTCTTTACCCTATTCAAGGCATAGTTTAGGTTATTAAGCTATATCTTATACTTCTATAGGTTTATAAGATATTAGAGCTTAGTAATATTCTAGACCTTAATCTCTTAGCTACTCTAGCTTAAGGGGGTGCTAGGTCTTTGCCCCCTTTTTACCTATGCTTCCCCCTTATTTAGCTATAATAGGTTAATAAGCTCCTTTTCTTATTCTTATAGTTTCTAGAGTTATTTAAGCTAAGTAATTTACTTTATTATTACTATAGCTTTAGTATTAATAGTAAGGGGTCTAATTTTAAGCATAGTCTCTATGGAATATAGCGTATCCTTAGCTATAATACTACCCTTATTTAATTAGTTCTAGTTATTATCTAATATTACTCTAGCGGATTAAGTAGTTCTCCCCCCTATATTACTCTTAGGTAGCTAGTAGGAGAAGCTTTAGAATTATAAGAATAATAATAGCTAGATAAGAGGTATAGGGGCTTTAGTATATTAACTAAAGCTTACTAGGTCTAAGTATGTTATATGTGCGAGTCACTAGCTTATAGCTAGTGGCTCGCTAGTGTTACGTGGACCTAGCCCTAGGGTGCGGCCTGTCCGCGGGGCGCGCTAGTGGTGCGCCTGTGTTGTGAGTGGGGCCTCACAGTAATATTATTATTTTTTACCTATATATCTAGATATAAGGTTCCTTATCTTATTTTCTTTATAAGCTTTATTATAGTGTTTACGCCCTAAGTAAGTAGCTCTTTTTATTATTAAGGTTAATTATATATTAGGGGGGTATTATATTAGGAGCATAGAGGTTAGAGATAGGATATTTATAATAGTAAATCTTTAGAGAACCTTTAGGCTACTCTAATAATAAAGAGGCTAGCTAGCTATAAGATAGCTATGTGTTTATTAAGTAAGGTATTTATTAAGAACTATATATATTATATATAGTAAGTTAGAGATTAAAACCTTTATATACTAGGCCCTAGCTAGTATCTTTCTAGTAGTAACTAAGAATCTTAGCCTTCACTTCGTTTATATCAGACCCTGCGGTACAAGTCGTGACAGAGATTAGCTAATTATAGTTTTAATGAATATAACACTAATTTTGCTAGAGGGGGGAAGTTTAGACAAAGACATAATAGAAAAGCTATTCTAAGAACTTTATAAATAGTTTAAGTTTATATAGTATAGGGAGGTTTTATTTACTATAGTTTTTAGACACTAAACTATTTCTATAGAATAATAAAAACTGATATAATATTAAGCTTTAAAATACTAGATCTTTAACTAGATACTATATTATTTAAAATCTAATAAAGTTGTGGCTTCCTTCGGACCTTCGGATAATAGTTAGTCTAACCGTGGCCAAAGGTAGGTCTACTAAAGGGATGCACGTGATGCGATTAGCTATATTATAGGCAACCCCACACTACTTATAGTAGCTTTACACTATAAGACTTACTTTTCCCCCTTTTCCCTCCTAGCTAGATTTCTCTCTTTCTCTCTTTTCTTTTCTCTCTCTAAGCTATTAACTATTATTAACTTTATTAAATTAAACCCCTTTATATTACACTAGTACTACATTCCTTAGTAAAACTAATACTAATTAGTAGTTAACTATAACTATAAATAAGCTAGGTATTATAAGAAAAGACATTCCTATAAATACTATAGCCCCTTACCCCTTAAGCTAATATATAGGCTATTTAGGTAAAGAGAAATAACTATAGAGTGTGCTAAAGGAAGAGACTAGAATCCTAACTATAGGCTTATTAGGCTTCTAAGAGATTAATTTATTAATCCTTAGGCCTTTAGGATATTTAGTTAATTATTATTCTTATTATCTATTATTAGAAAACTAACTAAATAACTAGATCTATTACTATAAGGTATTTTATTTAAACCTAATATTAAACATAACACTTAGCTAAGCTAGCTAACCTATATAACCTCTCTTTTTTACCTCTCTTTTCCTTTCTTTATAGTTATTTACTATAACTATCTTAGCTTCTCTATGTTTAGTGTATATAATGTAAAGGCAAAGAATTACCTCTAGGTGCGCTTTGTATATAATAGTTATAAACCCCTTTACTTAAACCTAATACTAATATAACCTCTTTTTACTTATTACTTCTTTTCTCTTTTCTTTATATATATATAGTTAAGTTATTTCAATGCTTACGCTTTCTTAAGTTATCTCTAAGTTTATATTATCTTTATAACCTATTTTTCCCCTTCTTTTGCCTTATTATATTTACTATAATAATCCTATATTTCCTACGTTCCTTTGGTTTTTCCTCCTAAAGAGCCTAGAAACTACGCTATTATTATACAGCTATTTATTTAGTTTTTCCTCTAGAAGAGCCTAGAAACTACGCTATTATAATATAGCTATTTATTCCACTATAATTATAGTAATAACGCTCCTTTTACTTATTTCCTTTTATTTTTCTATTTATTCCCTAGAATAAAATTAGATAGTAGTATATCTTTAAAATAAACCTCTTAAGCCCTTTCCTATAAGAGTAAAATACCTTAAATACCTTCTAAATTAATCCCTAAGAGACTATTAGAGGCTACGCTACTAAAAAGACTATAGCTATACTCTCTAGCACTTATAATAAAGTAAAAAGAACTTACCTAGCTAAATCTAAAGACTACTATATAGTATAAACTAAGTAATTAAATTACTAGGTTTATTTACACTAGTAAGTACTAATATTAGAGAGATAAGGATCTTTAGAAGAACTTTAAAGAAGACTTTAAGGGATAGTTAAAGGAGATATTTAGAAGAGCCTATAGTAACCTTATAAGGGAACTATAAAGCTCTCTATAAGATAATGGTATTTATATTGCTTAAGGCCCTAGAATTCTAATTACTACTATATTAGAATAAGTGCTTTAAGAAGAAACAAAGATACTATAGTTAAAAGAGAGGTTATAATCTCCTAAGCCACCTTAAACACAACCCCTAGAGTATCTGCAACCCCCGCAAGAACCTTTATAATAATCTTAATTATTCTAAGACTTTAAGGATAATTAATGCGCTTAATCCTAGTAATTTACCTATTATTACCCTCCTTTAGATAAGTAAATTACAAAGAAAATCTCTAAACTTATAAAGATATATAAGAATAGTAACTATTATAGTAAGAAGCTATATAATTTTCTCTTGCCTAAGATTACACTCTTTAAGAGCAAATATAATTAAATTAACCTCCCTAGATCTTACTTTAGTAAAGCTTTCCTTATTATACTAATAGGAGATACTAAGTAATATTTCCTTAACTACTTATCTAGTAAGGGCCTTTCTTATAAAGGGATAATTACTAATATCTATTACCGCTTTAAGACTAAAAGTAACTAATAGTTTTACTAATATAAATAAAGTAATATAACCCTTAAGAATATTATTACTTAGAACCCTAAGAAAAGCAATCTTAAGTGCCTTAAGATCCTATTAATTACTTTAAAGAAAGTTTATAAAGGACTATACCTTTCTAATATAGTAAATATAAAGCTCTATAAGTAGACCTTAAATATAGTCTTTAGTATTCTAGAATACTAGATAGTAAAGTATATATATACCTTAGGCTTTAAGAACCTTACTAGGGACCTCTATAAGTTAATTATAATTATAAAAAGTAATATAAGGAGTACCTAATACTACTAGCATTAAGATAAAGACTTATTAGAGGTAATATTTATAGATTACTAATATAGCTAATAGAATTAGAGAGACTAAGGAAAAGAAAGTTATTATAGTAACTCTAAGTAACCTAAGTAATGCTTTATCTATAGTAAGAATAGCTACTAGTTATTAAACCACACTAATGCTAAGTATTAGAAGGAGAAAGAGAGGTAGTAAGCTAGTAAGAATTATTACTTACCTCCTTTAAAAAGGAAGTTCTAAGTATTTCTTACTATATTTAAAGGTAATACTAATAATAAGATAAAGGAAGTAAAAGACTAGGAATTATAGCTTAAGACCTATACTTAGGTATAAGATAATAATAATAATAATATTAAGAAGAAGCTACTATTAAAGGCATATCTTAGTATTATATAGTTCTTTTATTTAGGTTTACTAATAATAGATAATATTAGCATACTTATAATACTTAAGAATTAGGCTTTTTAATATACCTTACTTAAGTAAGAGCTATACCTTAAGGAGGCTTCTAATAAGGACTATTTAATCTATTATACCTTTAAAGAACGCTATTCTAAAGAAGTCTTTAAGGGAATTATACTAGATATAGGAGCCTTAGGCTAGTTAACTACTAGTTAGGCATAAGTAAAAGCCCTTTTAAGAGTAATACTATTATTAAAGATTAAATCTTATAGCCTAGAAGTTATTAACTTTAGCGCTAGATTAGTAACTACACATAGTATAATATATATACTAATAAAGCTTAGTCTAATTAACTTCTATATCCTTAATATTACTATGCCCTTTCTCTTTTCCCTAACTAATATAGACCTTATAAAGGTTAAGGTAAATAACCTTACTAATATACTAATTTAAGGTAATAATTCTATACCTATTATATATAGATAGGGCTATCCTTAGTAGCTACTAAAGGCAAAAGAGACTACTATATTCTATCTATTAGAAAAAGAGATTTATTAACTTTACTAAAGATTTAGTTACCCTTTAATTTAATACCTTATAAAGATTCTCTAATAGGCTAGTTATAATATTAAACACTATATAATTAAGAAGCTTACTAAGGTCTATTATTATTATTAGATAAATAGAAAAGCTCCTAGCTATTTTAAATTCTACCTTAAAGATAACTATAACTTTAACTACAAAATTATTATTAATATTATATAAATTAATAGCTAACTAGTCCTTTATATTATTAATTTAGTAACCTTATTTTAAGTAGCTTAATTCCTTAACCCTAAGAAGTAAAACGCTTATAATATTTAGAATATAATTAGGGAGTGCTAGATAAATACCTATCTAGGCCCTTTAGATTAGATTATTTATAATGCTAGTAATAACTTTACTTTAGCTAAATTTAGGTATTATACTTATTTAATATTAATTAAGATTAATAAGATACTAATTAAAGCCTATAATAGCATTAAGAAGGTTAAAAGATACTATAAACCTTTTTACTAGGCTTATAATATTATTATAGATATAATTAGTAAAGAGATTACTCCTAAGTAATAACTCTAAATAGCTATTAAAGCTATTAATAACTTAGTAAGTCTAGATAGCCTTATACTTATACTACTAGTCTTTAAAGCCTATCTATAGATAATAAATAAGTTACTACTAAGTATCTTTATTATTTAATAGGCTAAAGTAATTTAGAAGGTAACTAATAAGGTCTACTACTACCTTACTAAAAGATAAGTCTATAAGGCCCTTAGCGCTTAGAATAGCCCTAATATATTACTAATATATTAGCTATTACTATAGGCTAATATATATATATAAAGAGAAAAAGGCAGATAGTATAGCCCTTATAAGCTACTTATAACTAATAAAGAGACCTATATAGTTAAGATACCCTATAGCCTAGCTAAGTTTTACTTTATAGTAATAAAGCTATACTATAAGGACTTATAGTATAAGGGAGATAAGGAGATAAGACCCTAAGACCCTAGGGAAGGTATACTTACTTTAAAGACCCCTTATAAAGAAAAGGATCTTTAGAGGGAGATAAGGGTAGCTAGGGGAGATAAGTTACTAGAGGGCCTAGGAGATAGGCTAATAAAGGGTATAGGGGTAAAAGTAAAAAAAAAAGAAGCGCCCCTAGTAAAGAGAAAGTAAAGGAGGCTAAGGAAAAACCTTACTATTTAATTCTATATTAATAAGGGTATAGAAAAGCCTAAAGAGGCTTATAAAGCTAAAGCAACCCCTATAGGAAGCTATAAAGCTAATAGCCTTAATATAGTAAAAGTAAAGGCTATTAAGGCTAGGGCTTATAATCCTAAGAAAGCTATTAGACCTATAAAACCTTTTATACTTATTAATAAAGACTAAGAGAAAGTATTAATTAAAGAGATTATAGCTAGAGAAATACTAAATATAGTATTCCTTATAGTAAAGGAGAAAGCTAATTAAAACCTTACTCTTTAACTTTACTAAGAAGGAAAGATTATAACCCTAGGTAAGCCCTTTAAGTAGTCTAACTAGGCTGAAATTAAAGCCTTATAAGCTTATAATATATTTAGATTTATAAGCTTTAACCTAGTAAAATATAGAGGCTATAGGATCTTTAATTCTTATATAGTTAGATAGATTAAAGGCAAGGGAATAAAATCACTATATAAGAAGTCTTACCTTATTATACAAGGCTATAATAATAAAGGCAAAGAATCTATCCTAATATAGTTACTAATAATACAGTAAGTAAGTTAATAGCTAATTATAGCTATTACTTTATTATTAAAGCAAAAAGGGATTTACCTTTAGATTTATAATATTACATAGGCCTATATTTAGTTATATGTAAAGCTAAAGAGGCTAATTATTATAAGGTTACCTAAGCAAATTATATACCTCTTTCTAGAAGGCATAGTAATAAAGGTAATTAAGCCTCTTAATAGGATTATAGAGGCTAGAACCTACTAGTAAGTAATGTACTTTTGTTATTATAGGGATAATCTTAATATAATAACTTTAACCTATAATCCTTACTTACTTATTATAACTCTAAATAATAAGAACCTCTTTAGCATTATAGGAATATAAATAGATAATACCCTTAGTCTTAGTAATAATAAGTTCTTTAATAAGAAAGAAAAAGAGCTATAAAAGGCAAAGTTTATAGTAAAGGAAAAACAGTAACTATAATATATAAATCCCCTTATTTTTAATAGCTATATCCTAACCTAGAACGCTAATAACTCTCTAACCCTAACCTAAAAGAGCTAAAGTTAGAAGATTAAGGAAGTTAATCCTTAATTACTAATAGTAAAGTAGGATTATATAAAGTAATAAGCCTAAGGAAGCTATATCATAACTATATACTAGCTAGAGGCATCCTATGACCTTTCTATTGCTATATAATACTAAGAACCCTTTACTAATAACATTATGTAACTTAATAAATGCCTTAAGTAGCAAATTAAGTATTAGTAGTAGGGATTATAGTATATTCCCTTAACTCTTAAAGAGGCAAAGCTTTTTATATTTATAAATAAGTCCCTTGCTAATAATAAAGACCTTAGCTTGTAGATTAGGTATGTAATTATAATTAGTAATAAGGTACTAAAGGATAATAATACCTTTACCTTAAAAGGTAATATTATTATATATAGCTCTATAAAAAGCAAGCGTTTAACTTATAGCGTACTTATATCTAAGCTATATAGCATAGTTTAAGGCGCTAATATTATATATATAATATCTATAACTCTTTACCTAATTATAGATTAATTAAAGATGCCTTAAATCCTAATAATTCTCTATACTAACTCCTTCTTACTATATAAATGCCTTATAAAGCTAGGTATAATAAAAGAGAAATAGCTAATAATTAATATTATAGCCCTTTAATAGTTATATAAGAGAAGGGAGATTTATAAGGTTAGGTAGATTAATAGTAGTAATAATCTGGCTAATATAATAATAAAGGTATTACTAAATTTAACCCTTTTAACCTTAATTAATTTAAATAAATTAATAATTTATGTGAAAGGCTAGGTTAAGAGACCTATAAGGTTAGGTAGAGAGGAGGACTAAGATAATAGGTTAGTAAGTATAGATTAAGGTAGCTAGGTTAATTAGAATAACTAAGGCCACGCTAGCTAATTAAAGCTATGGATTCTTATAAAGGGATTTACTTATATATACTTTCCTTTAATTTAATTTTTATTATATTTTTAGGCTCCTTTAGCTATAAAGAAAAAAGAGACTACTAGTATAGCTTCCTTTAGACCTTTAGATAATAGTTAGTCTAACTATAGCTAAAGGTAAGTCCACTAAAGGGATACACGTAATGCGATTAGCTATATTATAGGTAACCTTACATTACTTATAGTGGCTTTACACTATAAGACTTACTTTTCCCCCTTTTCCTTTCTAGCTAGATTTCTCTCCTTCTCTTTTTTCTTTTCTCTCTTTAAGCTATTAACTATTATTAACTTTATTAAATTAAACCCCTTTACGTTACACTAGTGCTACGTTCCTTAGTGAAACTAACAAAAGTATTAGTAAAATATATACTCCTAGATAAAGTACTAGAGAAGTTATAGGTAGCTTATAATACTAGAGGATATTTTAAAATAGTAATTATAGTAAGTAAAATTTAAGGGAAGTATTATTAGCTAAATAGAAGTAAAAATATAGAATTATATTATTACTTATACCTAGTATATTAATAAACTAGAATATAAGTCCCTTAGATAAATTTAAAGACTATTATAAAACTAGAACTATAGGTATTAGTTCCACTAAGGAACGTAGCACTAGTGTAACGTAAAGGGGTTTAATTTAATAAAGTTAATAATAGTTTATAGCTAAGAGAGAGAAAAGAAAAAAAGAGAAAAAGAGA
>JFGW01000356.1:0-25838 GCA_000729825.1 Epichloe sp. AL9924
ACCCTAATATGCTAACTTTTACTTACTTTACCTAGAAGGAAGGAATATAGGGATAGAGAAGCTATAAGGTAAAGGGAATAACCCTTAGGCTAGATAAGTAACTTCTAGTTATTAAGAATAAGGGTAAAGTGCTAGCTAAAATAGTGAATAAGATATAAGGAGAAGACCTATTTAAGAACAAAAACCTCTAACCTAAGAAATAGTATATATTTAGCTTATTAAATAGGTGCCTAAGACTATATAAACTTAGGGAGATAGTAATAGTTATAAAGTTAACTATATATAATTTATTACCTATAAGAATTACTAGTAAGGGAGTAGATACTATAATTAAAAGCCCTAAATAAATCTTTATAGGATATAGCTTAGATAAGATATACCTAGTAGCTATATAAGCACTAAATTAGAACTAGAGAGAGAACTTCCTTTAGGATAATAACTATATAGTAGGAATGTTCTATAACTTAGTAAAGGGGGTTTATATAAAGCCCTCCTTAGTAATACTTTACTAAGACCTACTAGTAAAAGGGAATCTAAAAGTAATAAAAGGTTTACTCCTATTAGTAGCTAATTAAACTTTAAAGAACTAGATAATAAGGGAGTTAAGGAAATTAAAATTTAGGTAGAAGTTACTTACTAAACTAGGAAACCTAACCTTTAATAACTTATTAACTTAGTGTAGTAAAATATATAAATAATTAGAGAGAGATAATACTATTAAGCTACTATATGCCTATAAAATTATAATAGTTAAGATAGTAAGCCTAGCAGGAGGCTATCCTAGATTAGTTAAGGGGGTTAGTAAGATAAACTAGCCTACCCCTTATACTAAAGCTACTCTAGGGATTTACTTCTATGCTTTCCCTCTTATATTTACGCTTAATTTTCTAAAAACTATTCTTAAGATAGTAAGAAGGTTTATTAAGGCATACTTAATAGATATTTTCTATATTACTGGCCTTCTTATAGCATTAGTAATATAGGGAGATTTAATTAACTTAGAGTCTTATAAGGCTAAAAACTATATCTATATTCCTAGGAAGAAAGGTAAGCCTCTTATCCTAGATATTAAGCCTATTAAAGCTAAAAGACTCTACCTTTATTTTTAGCATTAGCTATAACTAAGTTATAAATTAAAGCTATTATAATTCCCTTATCTATTCTAAGTTATACTATTACTCTTAGCAAGAGCTAGTAGGTTATTTAGTGTTAATATACAAATAAGACGTTAAGGCTAGTTAGTTAATAAAGTAATATAATATAAGTTAAGACTAGTGACTTTAAGAGTTAGGGGATTATTAGCTTACTACTAACTACTAGTAATACTAATTTGCCTATAAGATAGTCTCTTTAGTATCCCCTATAAACTAGTAAGAACTAGAGGTTTAATAGTTAACACACTAACTATACTTATTTAGGGTCTTTAAACGCTTAGGTTATTTTATCTAATAGGATTGCTAGTGCCTAGAGACTAAATTAAGGTTTAGTCTGTAATAATACTAAACGATTTTATACTATAATATTACTTAACTATAGCTAGAGTAAAATGTGTAAAAACCTTGCGCTTATATAAGGGAAATAAAGAGAAAGTTTTAATAGGACTAGAGAATAGAAATAAACCTTTCTATTTATAAAGAATAAAGTAGCTATTAAGGATAAGAATGCCTAATAATATTATAAAGAGTGGTAATATCCTAATTACCTTAGATAAAGGGGAGTATATTAGAAGTGATAATAATTTATCTAAACTGCCTTCTAATTCTAGAGATAATAACCCTAGAGATAGTGTATCTAGAAGGGGAAACACTAAGAATAGGAAGACTAGAGGTAAAGTCTGTGAAAGGGGAGATAATAACTCTAGGAATAATAATTATAAGGGTATAGAAGGTAGTAAGAGTAGCAAAACTAGAGGTAATAATAATACTAGGAAGGGTAATAAAAATAATAAAAGAAGGAAGAAGGGTAATAATAACCCTAAGAGTATAAAAGGTAATAAGGGTAAGAATAAGAAATCTAATAAAGATAAAGAGGAGGCTACTAGGGGAGGAGACCCTCCTATAACTATAACTATAATTAATAATAATAACACTAGAAACCTACCTAGGAATTTAAGTAAGGAGCAGGCTTATAATAAGAACTAAACTAGAAGGGAAAATAGGGGACTTAATAATAATGCTAATAATAATAATAAGCAAAAGAGGGATCCTACTAATAAGGGATTTTAGTAACTACTACCACTATAACCATTACCCCTAGGACTGCTGCTATTACTATAGAGAGAGAGAGTAACCCCCTTTATTAATAGGTAGTTAACTCTAGCCTTTATATCTATTTAGGCTACTAGATTAATTAAGAGCAAATGTCTAATGCGAATTAAAGATATGTTTCTAATAGGAGATATTTATAGTTATTCTAAGAGGGAGACTATTAGATTAAACTCTTCTATTATCCCACTAAGCTACACTTTCTAAGCTAGTGGTAATATAGTAATGTTAACCCTAACTTACCTTAGTGAAATAATAGGGGTTATAGCTAAATATTAATTAATTTATAACTTATAGGACCTAATTAAGCTAGCTATTAACTGCGGAATCTCCGTTACCCTAACTATATTTATCTTAGATAAATATTATAATCTTTAGCTAAAGGGTACTCCTTACTTATCTAAAATCTAATATATAACTATTAAGGAATATAATAATATAGTAACTAAGTTTAAGTTAAGGGCTAAGTAAGAGGCATAACCCCTACTACTTAGATTACCTACACCACTACTACTAATTAAAGTATCTAATAACTAGTTAAAGCTCTTATTAGATCTTTACCCTTGTGGTTATATTATAGCTATACTAACTTAATAGCCCCTAAGGATAAAAGCCCTAAAGTATTAGCTTAGTAAGAATTAATAGAGGTATAATAAGGGTAGGGTTAAAGTAGTTAAGGTATTAACCACTATTTCTAATACCTATTACCTATTTAGCACCGCTCTTATAGAGCTTAATAAGTTAATAAATCTTTACTAAAGAGGCTAGGAGAGTATTAAGGTTAAGGGGTTAAACTAGTATAAATTAAAGGAGATTAGTAAATCCCTAATATTAGTATTAAATAGGAAGGAGAGGGTTATTATTTTCTAGAAGGCTTGTAGATCCTTATTCTTAAAGCAAGATAATAGGAACCCTAAGGGAACTATTAGCTAATTAAGTTTATAGGCTAATGCCTTAGGTTATAACTAGTTAGATAACGCTATGTTTTCTAAAGTAGCTACAGAATATATATATAGGATTAAAGGGGGACTTTACCCCTTATAAGGTCTAGGAAGGCCTAAGAGGTTAATTAGGGTAAGAGATAACTTAATAGGCTAGGGAGACTAATAAGGGGTAATTATTTATCTAAAAAGATATTTAAAGGTTATAAGGAGCTATTTTTAGAGTTTAGAGCAACTAGAAATGGGTTAATAACCCTAAGGGAAATGGAATTACTAAGGGGGAATGTTATTGTAATTAAGGATTTATCCCGATTTAGTGATATAAGCTTGAGGGGGGGGGTGTTAGGAGCGCAGAGGACGGAGACAGGACGTTCATAATAGTGAATCTTCGGAGAACCTTTAGGCCACTCTAATAATAAAGAGGCTAGCTAGCTATAAGATAGCTATATATTTATTAAGCGGGGTATTTATTAAGGATAGCGTATATTATATATAGTAAGTTAGAGATTTAAACCTTTATATACTAGGCCCTAGCTAGTATCTTTCTAGTAGTAACTATAAATCTTAGCCTTTACTTTATTTATATTAAACCCTATAGTATAAGCTATAATAAATTAATCTCTTAACCTTTAAGGAAAACAAACTATTAGCTAGATTATTATATAGCTAATGCTATAAAGGTCTATATAAAACACACTAGCACCTTATAATAATAAAGGTATAGATAATTAGTTATAGGATAGAGAATCCCTATAGTCTAGAATAATAGATAATAATAAGGTATAAGAAATACTACTAGTCCCTAATCTAGATAAAGGCACAGGTAATGTAGATAATAATAATAGAGCGTTATAAAGACGCTATAAGGTTATATAAGCTAAGCTACTATATGCATAAAGAAGATAGGAGATTTTATAAATTAAGGCATAAATTAAGGAGATTAAGGTAGATCTATTATTAGCTAGACCTTCTTAGGGACCTATAATTACCACTTAAACTTTAACTATAGTTTTACTAGTAGTTTACAGTAATTTAGTAGTAATAATATAGTAAAGTAGTCTTATTAAAACGCAGATAAAAATACCTATATATAAAGGGGATATATACAAAAACCTCTAGAATTTCCTAGTAAATTTAAATATATTATTTAAATTAGATTATTATACCTTTAGGAATAATATAACTAAGGTAATGTATAAAGGTAGCTACCTAGCTAATAATGCAAAGCAATAATAGATGTGTTATATAGCTATAAATAGGCACGTAGATTACGCGTTACTTATATAGATAGGTTTTCTTAATTAGCTAAAGACTAGAATAATAGATAAGAATATAAGGTACTTAGAAGTAATAAGAACTTTACTAAATCTTAGGTAAAGGGATAACTAATTATTTTAAGCCTTTATAAGAGCTTAGACTAAGGTAAAAGCTAAATTACCTAAGGTGATTCCTATATACCTAAGAATTACTATCTTTCTAAATAGCTTAAATAATACTATAAGGAAGTAAATAATTAGCTAAGAGTTTCTAATATTATAGAGCTAGTTATAAGGCTAGGGTAAGAAAGTAAAGGTTATAATAAATTTAGGCTAAAGTAATAAAAAAAGTTAAGACTATAAAAAGAAAAGGTAATACTTTATATTACCTATAAATAAGGTATAGTAATAAAGTAAGGATTAAAGGAAAGAATTATCCCTAGTGTGCTTTAAATATAGAAAGCCTAGATATACTATACTAACTTATTAGGCACTAGACTATTTTACCTATAAAAGTAATAAGCATATAATAGAGAAATATAATAAGAGTAGTAATAAAGCTATATCTCTTAATATAATACTAGTTTAATTAGCATAGACCTAGGAATATAATCTTACTATAAAATACCCTATAGATAATAGAATAAGAATATAAGTATCTCTATAATAAGATAACTAGTGGTTAGCTATATAAGCGCTATTTAATATAAGTGTATAGTTTTTAATAATTTATCCTAAATTATTAATAAAAAAGGATTAGAAAAGTGTAATATAATTAGACCAAATACTAGAGAATATAAGCTAAAAAGTAATTCTATATTAGGGAATTTTATAAAAATTAATAAAAGTAAAAAATAGTATAGGATTTATAAAGTTTTACTAAGTTAGCTACTATATGACTAATATAGGAGAAGGGATAATACTAGGTATAAACTAGATTAAAGAATACTTACCTATAATTATATATTAGGAGTAGTAATTCTAAAGGTATCTAGTAACTAGAGAGTATCTCTCCTTTACTTATAGAAAGTAGCGAATATATAGGGAGAAAAAACTAGTAGTAGTTATATTATTATTTAAAGTAATAAAGATTAAGCTAATAGTTCTAAAAGAAAGGCATAAAGGTTAATTAGAAAACTTAGCAATAATAGAAGGATAAATAAATAGTAAAGACACTATAATATTACTAGAATACGCTTACTTATAGTAGAAAAAGTAAGGTATTATAATTATACTAATTTTAGGAAACATAAGTAGTAAAGAAGCTATATTAAATTAAGGTAAGAGTACTAAGCATCCTATACTAATAATTCTAGATAAATATAAGGAGTTTATAGATATTTTTTCTAAAGAGCTAGTAAGTAAGCTTCCTAAACTAGGAGATTATACTTATATAATTAAATTAGAAGAAGGGAAAACACTACCTTAGGGGCCTATATATAATTTAGCTAAGAAAGAGCTATAAGTTCTTAGGGAGTACCTTATAAGTACGTAGCTTAAAGGGTAGATTAGAAGATTAGTTAGCCTAGCTAGAGCTCTAATTTTATTTATTCTAAAGAAAGGAGGAAAATTAAGGCTTTATATAGATTATAGGGGCTTAAATAAGATTATAATTAAGGATAAGGCCCCCTTACCTCTTATTACTAAAATTCTTAATTAATTAGTAAGTATAGTTATTTTTATAGTCCTTAATCTTAAAGACATATACTACTAGCTATATATTCGCTTAGATAATAAGTAAAAGATAGCTTTCTATTATTACTATAGCTACTTTAAATATCTTATTATACTATTTAAACTAGTTAATATACTAGTGACTTTTTAGGAGTATATTAATAATATACTTAAAGGTCTTATTAATAAGACCTATATTATCTACCTAGATAACACGCTAATATATAGTAGCGTGGTTAAGGAGCATATAAATTATATTAAATAAATCCTACATAGGCTTAGAGATATTAGCCTTTTTATTAACCTTATAAAGTGTTAATTTTTAGTTATAAAGGTTAAATTCTTAGGCTTTAAGATATTACTAAGAGGTATTATAATAGATTTAGCAAGGGTTAAAGTAATTATAATATAGCTAATACTACGTAGTGTATTTAATATTTAGTTATTTCTTAGTTTCACTAGATTTTACTACTATTTTATTAAATAGTATAGTAAAGTTATTATTCTATTAATAGATTACCTTAGAGAGAAGTAACTAGTAATATTTAACCTAAAACCCTATAAGTTAGTAGTGTTTAGAGAACTTTAGTAAAGGTTTTAGGAAGCGCTAATTTTAGTGTATTTTAACCCACTTATATATCTTAGAGTAGAGATAAATATATCTAGATATGCAATTAGGGCTATACTTATAATATTAGTGCTAGGTTACTAGCACCTAGTTACGTTTATATTAAGGAAAATAACTAACACTAAATTACGCTATGTAATACCTAATAGTAAATTATTAGCTATTTAAGAGGCTTTTTAGGCCTAGAGACACTACCTTACCTATTTAGCTTATATAATTAAGGTTATTATAGACTATTTAAACTATAAGTACCTAGCTATAAAGCCTAAGCTTACTAGTAAGTAAGTAACTACGCTTAATAAGCTTTATCTATTTAACTTTAAGATTATATATTATATAGGGAAATTAAATCCTACTAATCCCCTATTAAGAAGACTAGATTTTATAAGTAAGATAAGGAAAGTAAAAGTAGTAACTATATAGCTCCCTACCTTTTTATCTAAATTTATAGATACTAAGTAATAGGAACACTATAGTAATACTACTAGCGCTATAGGTTTTATAAAAACGTTATTTAGTGTAACTAATAGTTAGTTATAAAGACACTATAATAATACCATTAATATCTAGGGTTTTAAAAAATTATAACTTAACTATATTTTTAAGGAGCTTAATAATCTAGATACACTTAGAAGAGGTATATTAGTAAGGTTATTTAATACTTTTTTTAGTAAGTAATAAGGTAGCTATAGTAATACTACTAGCACCTAGTCTACGTTACGTCTATTGCTTAGCTATTTTAATTTTCCTATTAGACTAGCTACTACTAAAAGAGATAGACTAGCATAGGTAGTTACTAGTAAGCAGTAAGGGCGCCCCTTAAAACTATTACTTATCTATTCCCTTATAAGACTAGAGGTATCTAGTAAACTAATTACTTATAGAGATATTATAGCTAGAATCTAATCTATCTAGAGAACCTCTTCTAAGTTTAACTCTAGCTTTCTAAAAAGTAACTTAGAATTAGAAGCCTTAATTTAAGTCTTATTATATAAAGTGTAGTAAGGTAATAACTTTACCATAGGTTAAAAGAAGTTACTTAAAAGCGGCGATTAAGTAGTGTTATAAATATAGTCTATAGGACTCTCTAAGCTATTAATATTTAAGAATTATATTTTTATCCCTTAGGGAATAAGAAAAGAAATTTTATTACTAACCTATAATAACCCTATTACTAGGCATTAAGGAGTAAGTAGGACTCTTTATTAAATTATAGACTAATACTATTAACTAATAATAAAGAAAGATATAAAGGTATATATTAGCACTTATATAAGTTATTAGACTTTAAAACTAAGGTATTATAAACTATATAGTAAGCTAGCTATACTACTAGTGCCTAATTACCCTTTTTAAGAATTATTAATAGATTTTATTACTAGGCTTTTACTAGTAAAAGACTTAAACTAGACTTATAATATAATTTTAGTTACTATTAACTATTTTATAAAATATAGTATTTATATTTCTATTTTAATATAACTAACTAGTAATAGGCTAGTAACTATATTCTTAGAATATATTTTTAAAGACTATAAAGCTCTAGAAGGTATTATAATAGACTAAGGTTCTATATTTACTAGTGGTTTCTAGATAACTTTTTATTACCTTCTTATAACTAAGTGGCTATTAAGTATTGCTTTTTATCCCTAAATAAATAGCTAGATAGAATGTCTAAACTAAGTTTTAGAGTATTATTTAAGGGCTTTTACTTATACTAAATAGACTAATTAGGCAGATAACTTATTATTAGCGTAATTTTCGTATAATATAAGCAATTATATAACACATAGCTACACACTAGTAAAGGCATTATAAGGTTATAATCCTAAAGGTCTATAATAAGTAATTATAGATATCCCTTTAGTAAAAAGCTAAAAGTAAAGTCTTAGTGCTAAGAGAAAATTACACTATAATTAAATAGCTTTTAAGTAACTTATAGACTTAGTATAAGAAATATTATAATTAAAAAAGAACTCTAATAAGGTTTAAAGTTAGTAATTATATTTTATTATTAATAAAGAATATTAACCTAAGATAACCTAGTAGAAAGCTAGCTATAAAGTACCTAGGCCCCTATAAGATTAAAAAGGCAATAAGGAGTTATAGATTAGTATATTAATTAAGGTTACTACCTAGGACTTATTTATATAATATATTTTATATTACTTGTCTTAAGCCTTTTAAAGGGGACTTAACTAATATAAAAGATATGTCTTTATTATAAGATAACCTTAAAGATAATAAATAGGAGTTTAAAGTTAAGAGAATTATTTTACATTACTATAATAAGAGATAACGCAAATATCTAGTTAAGTAAAAAGGCTATAATATATTAGAAAACTTATAGGTACTAAAGAGGGATTTTATAATAAGAGATATTATTAAAGATTATAAGTAATAGTTAAATAGTAAGGTTATTATAAAGTACTTATAATTTGTAAGTTAATATAAGGTTATTATAAAGTACTTATAATTTATAAGTTAATATAAGGTTATTATAAAGTAGTTATAGTTTATAAGTTAATATAGTAAGAAGTTAGAAAATAAAGTTAAATTACTTAAATAATCTATTATATAGTTACTAAGTACTTACTCCTTTATAATAGAATTAGCTATAGTAACTGCTATTTCCTTAGTAGTAGTAGTAGCTATAGTAGCTAAGGGGGTAGTAGTCTTAGAAGTATTTTTATTATTAGAATCCCTCTCTTTATATATATAAACCTAAAGTTTACTAGAAAGCTTAATAGGACTAATATAAGTAAGTAAATTAGTAGTATTAGATATAAACTACTAGTAAGTTAGTTAAGTATTAGCTATATATATTAAGAAAGCTTACTATTAGGATATTCTAGGCTATAAAGTAAAGAGAGTTTAAAATATTAATCTATATCTTAAGGTTTATAGTATTACTTAGTAGCGCTATTATAGTATATTTATTATATTTTACTTTATAAGTAATATTAGTAGTTATTTAGGTATAATAGATATATTTACGCTTATTAGAATTTTTATAAGATATAATAGTATTCTATAGCTTTTTCTTTGCTTTTATAATAGACTAGTAGTAAGTTAGTAGTAATCTAGTGTCTAGGTAATAGAATTATACTTACTTTATTCTAATAGTAGTAGCTACCTTTAGGAGTAGCTTTAATAAGGTTAAATAGCCTATTATAAAGCTATGTAATTTAAGCTAGGTACTAGTAGTATATTAGTAATAAGTAAGTAGTTTCTAGATAAGAGAAATATACTATAATATAGTTTTTATTATTATAGAAGTAATAAGTATATTTTATTAAGTAGCCTATTAGATATTAGTAATATAAAAGTAGTAAGTAAGTAAAGAAATTATACTTATAGATTTATTATATTCTATAGGGAAGGTCTTTTTATTAATAGAATATTTAGAAATATTATAGCTACTGTTTTTTAGTAAGATATTCTATATTATTACTTGCTAAGAGTAATATATATATAGAATTTTCTTTCCTATTATTTTACTAGTAATAAGTTAGTAATAGATATACTATAAGGATATAGTAAACTTATATTAAGATTTTAGAAGCTAAGTGCTTTTAAGGAGACTTAGTAAGAGATTTCTTAGAAGACTTTCTAGTAGCTTAACTTTCAAAAGCTACTAAAGGAGATAAAGTCCTAATATAAGTATTAAATATGGTTAACTAGCTATAAGTTAGCTATAATAGACTAAATAAAGAAATTATATTTAAAAGGGAATAAACTAATAATCTAGATAAAGATAAAGGATAAAGATAAATAATAGTAAGTAATAATAATAATTAGAGACTAAAGAAGGTTAGTAACTACTATATAATAGTAATAAGAGAGCTACTACTTAGCTAGTAAGGGTAACTTATAAGGTTAAGGGATATTATAAGAGAAAGGAAGTATATAAAAGGGGGAAAAAATTAGTCTCTTTTATATTAACCTTAGACCCCTTAAGTAATCTAATGTACTATAGGTAAGTAATCTATAAATCACAATAATAACCATTAACTTTACTACTTATATATATGCCTAATAGCTACAAACTTATAGTAACTATAACATAAGCCCTTTAGTTAGACTATTTAGAACTATAGTATTAGGTATCCTATTTATTTAAACTAATTATAAAAATTAATATAAGTTATCTATTTTTTTTAGTCTAGCTATATAATAGGTAATAATATTTATTTTGCTATATTAAAGCTATATATAAGCTACTATTTAGATATTACTACCTATAATAGGGGGGGTTATTTATAATTAGTAGTATTATTATTATTATTATTATTTTACCTATATATCTAGATATAAGGTTCCTTATCTTATTTTCTTTATAAACTCTATTATAGTGTCTATACCCTAAGTAAGTAGCTCTTTTTATAATTAAGGTTAATTATATATTAAGGGGGTATTATATTAGGAGCATAGAGAATAGAGATAAGATATTTATAATAGTAAATCTTTAAAGAACCTTTAGGCTACTCTAATAATAAAGAGGCTAGCTAGCTATAAGATAGCTATATGTTTATTAAGTAAGGTATTTATTAAGGATAGCGTATATTATATATAGTAGGTTAGAGATTAAAACCTTTATGCACTAGGCCCTAGCTAGTATCTTTCTAGTGGTGACTGCGAATCTTAGCCTTCACTTCGTTTATATCAGACCCTGCGGTATAAGCCGTGACAGGGGGGTTATAATAGTATTGGTTTTTTTTTTTTTTTTAGCTATTAGTTAGGGCGACCACTAAGTGGTAGTGGACGTGAAGGGGGGGGGGGTAGGTGCGAGGCACCTGGCCTACCTAACACAAAAACCCCACTTAATAGATTTTTTAGGGGAGCTTTTTTTCTAGCTCTTGACATCCTTATAATAGATTGTCTATAATTAAGTTAAAATCATAAAAGGCTTCACTCTGTTCTGCATTAGATCTCTTTGGACCTCTAGCACAGTAGAGAACTTAACTAACAATTTTAGTAATCAGGCTTCCGCCCGTTGGCTTGAGAGAGCAAACTATCCCTGCCACAAGTGCGTGGAGTTAGTCCACTAGCGTGGATCCACGTTGGTTTATAGATCAAGTGGTCCCACCTGTTGAACATGTGCTTATTGTTGATGGCGGATATAGCGTCTATGACGAATAATATGCGCTCACGACTGTATTAGGGGAGCTAAAAATACACGTTACTAAACGCAATAAATTATATTAGAAGTATATAACTTCTAATATAATAGCTCTATAAAAGAGAAGCTCTTATTATTTTATTTATAAAATAGAAAATAGCTTTAATTTAATTCTTTTTTCTATATCTTTATTTTACTAGGGGATATCTTTTCTAAGTTATATACCTAATATATATTAGTTATAAGCCTAGAAGGTATATTCCTATAGCTTTTACTAAGTCCCCTATATATAAGATATATATATATACTATACCTTACTTATTACCTAAGTATATAATAGATTTAACTATTTCTTTATACTTAAGTCTTAAGATTAGTATTAAGTTAGTCTTTTTTAATAAGTAAGAAAAATAATATAAAGTATTAAAGTAAGCTACCTAAAGCTAAGAGATTTAGGAAAGAGTTAATCCCTAGTTCCTAAAGCTAGACTTTAATTACCTAGAAAAGCCCTTTACTATTACTTCTAAGTTATATAAAGCTCTTATTATAAAGAATTAGGGAAATAATACTATAAAGCTTACCTTTTAAGAGGCTTTATCCTTCTTATCTTATAAGTTTATGTTTAAGTATTAAGTATATAAAGTAATAAAGTCCTAAGAGAGAACTATTAGTACTTAGATTATAAGTATTATTAACCTAAATACCTATACTATAGTAATTAATAAGATTAAGAAGGGTAATATAAATAATGAGAAACTTACTCTTTAGTAAATCTTTATTAAGCTTAAGAAAAGGTTTTCTCTAGGTAAGTTATTATTAAGTTAGAGGTCTTAGTAAAGTATATAGCTTACCTTAATAATACTAAATATATAAATATTTGATTTAAGTATTAAATTAAGTAATAGAGAAAGCTATACTAGAAAGTATTAATATATAAGATTAATAAGGTTTAGGGTTCTAATATAATTTATAACTTTATTATAGCTATTAAAGTATGCTTTAACCCTAAATGAGTAAAAACTAAGATTATATAACTAGTATGGTTCTCTAACTCTTTTTCTAAAGATATAACTCTTTAAGGAATTACTTCTAAGTATATAAGATACTGTAGTATAATATAAGCTATAAGCTTAGCCTCTAGAAAAGGAAGCTATATAACTACCCTTAGGGAGCGCTTTAACTAAGGTAGTAAAGAATAGGTAAATAGTAAAAGGTAGTAAGAATTATAAAGGAGAAAAGTTACCTAGTATTATTATAGTAGTAATTATTAACCTAAAGATTCTTAAGAGAGTAATTTTAGCTTTATGTGAGAACAATAATAGCTAGGCAAGAGGTATGGGGGCTCTGGTATATTAACTAAAGCTTGCTAGGTCTAAGTGTGTTATGCGTGCGAGCCACTAGCTTATAGCTAGCGGCTTGCTAGTATTATATAAACCTAGCCCTAGGGTGTGGCCTATTCGCAGGGCACGCTAGTAGTGCGCCTATATTATAAGTAAGGCCTTATAATTATCCCCTTACTTATAGCTAGGCTCCTAAATAGCTTTTACTAGCTTCTATATAGCTATTTGCTAACTAGCTACTATATTAAAATAATAATAAATAATAATAGTATTTAAGTATAAATTTACCTTTAACTCCCTATTATATTATATACTTTTTACCTCTATATCCTTAGTTAACTTTTTAAAACTATTATAATATCTTAAGTTACTATTATATTCCCCTTATTACTCCCCTTAGTTTTATTATAGATTTAGACTATATTCCCTTAAAGAAATGCTCTTATATATACTATTTATATACTAGATATACTAACTTTAAAAAGAGCTTACTATCTAAGCCTAAATTACCCTAGATTAACTATTAATTCCCTATAGAATTATTTACTTTTACTATAATAATAAAACATTTAAAATACTATATTTAATATTATAAGTGTGGTAATACTTATAACACTATAAGTATACTACTATTCCTATATCTTTTAATCCCTTATTACTAATACCTTTATATAGGCTATAGCTACTATAAAAAGTAACTTTTTAGATCTTTTAGCTTTAATAGACTAGGTATAAACCCTTATAGTTACCCTTAGTAGCTTATATAAGGAAGACCCTAAGGACTAAATATTCTCTAAGGTAACTTACTTTAGTTTTACTAGGGCTTATCTAAACCTAATACTAGGGTTTAATGATACTAATATAGCATACTATATTATATTTAGCCTTACTAATACTATAAAGGTTTATTAGGTTTATCTTTTCCTTACTTATATACTAGTCTTTTACTTACTTCTTAGGGTAGGAGGTATTAATTTTATATAACTAGTATATTATTTCTTACTAGTAACTTTCTATTACTATATTTCTAGCTCCTATCCTAAGGGTAGTAAGTACTCTAATCCTTTTTACTACCTCTTTACTAACCTTTTTATAGCTAAACTATTATAAACTTTCCTATACCTAGAAGGTAAAGGTAATTTTGTATTTAAGGTCTTATAACCTAGGTTTTATGCCCTAAGGTATTATAAAATATTACTTTTACTAAGTAATATAGGAGCTAATTAGTAAGGATAAGGACTAGGGCAAGTACCTTCTTTATAGAGGTATAGTTCTTTTATATAAAGGGGCTATAATAAAGGGGTTTCCCTTAACTTTTCTTACTCTTTAGGTATATTTTTGTTTATTTTTTAGTAAGTAGTCTAAGGTTTCTTAGTTTAAAGTGTAATAATAGCTAGTAAGGCTAGGCCTTTTTTATAGGAATATTATATCTCTTTACCTATAACTTACTTATATCTTACTATTCTTATAGGATTTGCTTTAGTAAAACACCTAAGTTATATATTATATGCCTTCTATATCTTTAGCTAGGACTTATTAGTTATATTTACTTAGCTAACCCTTCTATTTTACTAGGTATTTATTACCTTTATAGGTCTTCCTATAGTCCGTAACTTCCTTTACTTTATACTTATTTTCTTTATCTTTAAGGTTTAGTATTAGTATTTCCTTATCCCTAGTGTCTTTATAGTAATTTTATAGCTCTAGTAAACTAATATAGAATATATTATATAGCTAACTATATTTTTTAGGTAATACTAGTTAGTATACTTATTTTCCTATAGTATTAAGTACTTAAAATAGTCTAATAAATCTAGGGGTTAGCTTCTATTTTATATCCTTAAGTCTAATATTCTTTACTAATAGTACTATAAAGTTACCTCTTTTTAAGGTTAATAGCTAGTAGCGCTTATTATAGTACTTTACCTAGGTTTTAGTGGCTTTTACTTAGTTTTCCTTTAGTTACTCCCTAACTTTATATAACTTTATAATATATATATAGGCTTCTAGTACCTTCCCTTCCTTAATCTTATCCTTAAGAGCTAGGTAAAACTTAGGTAAATATCCTATAAGGGAGTAGTTTAAAGAGTAACCTATAGTCTTATTAACTATATTATTATATATAAATTAGGCTACTAGAAGTAGCTTTAGCTATATTTACTAGTTCTCTATAATAAAGCATTAGAGGTAATGCTTAAGCACTTAGTTTATTCTCTTTATTTACCTATTAGTTTAGGGGTAAAATACTATAAAAAGCCTTTACTTTACCTATAATAGGTAATATAAGTCTAACTAGAATTAGCTTATAAAGACTAATCCCTTATTAGATATAATACCCTCTAGTACCCTAAATTATAGTTTAATCTCCCTATAGAAAAGCTTTGCTAATTTAGCTATATTAATAGTAGTAGTTATAGGTAGGAAGATAAAGTACTTAGTAAATTAGTTTATAATTACTAGGATTATATTAGTTTCTTGCTTACTAGCTTACCTAATAGGTAATCCTATAATAAAGTCTATTAAGATCTTTACCTATAGTTACCTTAGTATTAGCAGTAATTTAAGGCTTCTATATAGGTAATACTATCTAGCCACTACCTATTAGTAAACCCTATAGCTTATAATATAGTCTAAAATAAACTTACTTATAGCTAGCTACTAGAAGTAATACTTTAATAGCTTAAGAGTGTGCTTAGTCCTAAAGTAACCTACTAGTAAATTATTATAGTGTAGCTATAGAAGCTCCTATTATAAGATAGGCTCCTAGGGAATAACTACCTAGTCTTAGTATATTAGAAGACCCCTTATACTATATAACTATAAACTAGCCTTTCCTTTCCCTTTTACTAGGGAGTTATTAGTCTTATTATTTTACCTTTATAAATCTAGGTCTTAATTCTATGCCTTCGATAGTAATTACGCTAATAGTTTATTTACCTTAGATTAGTAGGGATTTAGTAATATAATAGCCCCCTATATCTTTTATACTACACTAATATCTTAGATATACACTACCTTCTCCTAGAAATTACCCTTATTTAGCTAACCTTTTACTAGATTTATAGTAGCTATCTAGCCTCTTAACTAGGCTACTCTAGCCTCTAGAGCTTTCTCTATAGGGGCTAGGGCATTTTCCTTCCCTAAAGATATCTTATTAAGCCTCTCTATATCTAAGACTAGTAATATACCTAGTCTTCTTTAATATATTAGTATCTTTTCTTTTACTACTTCTTTAGTAATACTATTTTCTTTTAAAGTTCTAGTAAAAGTGCCTTATTTATTAGGGGTTTACCTTTATAATTAGACCTCCTTAATAGTGTATTTACTAGGTTACTTTTCCCTAGTCTATGCCTAATTATAAAGTAAAAGGGGTAAAGGAATATACACTACATAGCCTACCTTTTATTTAGCTTTTACTACCTTATAAAGGTCTATAAGTTATAGTAATCTAATAGGACCTTTACTAGAGTTACTATACCTTTAATATAGTATTACTAGTACTTAAATAACTTTACTATAGTAAGTAACTCTTAATTAGCTATACTATAATTATACTTAGTATTTATAAACTTCCTTAACTAAAAGGCTACTAAATACTAATAGTCCTTATTATCCTATTAAGATAGGATTCCTACTATTATAAAGACAGAAGTATTTATCTTAATACGCACTAGTTAACTTAGGTTATAATAATAAAGGAGAGGCGCTTACTAAAAGGTATCTTTTAGCTAGTTAAATACTAGCTATTTCTTTACTTTAAATATAAACTTCCTAATCTAAATACTATTTTAACTACCTTTTATTAACACGTGTAAAGGTACTATAATCCTAGAGTATTTATAGATAAACTATTAGTAAAAGTTATAGAATCTAAGAAATAACTATATATCCTTAAAGCTTATAGGTTCCTTCTAATCTTAGATTATATTAACCCTATATATACCTATTAAGATCCTATTAACTAATAGGATAAACCCTAGGAATTCCACTAACTCCTAGTAAAATAAACACTTTAAGGGTTTTATATATAGCTTTACTAACCTTATATATTCTAGGACTTCCTTTATATATATAGTATGCTTCTCCTATGTTTTTAAGAAAATAAGGATATTATCTAAATATACTATATAAATAGTATTAACTAGCCTATAAAGCGCTTTATAAATATAGCTTTAGAAAGTAGCTAGGGTATTTATTAACCTAAAGGGTATTATAAGATATTTATAGTGTCTATAATACGTGCAAAATATAGTCTTTTACTTATTACTCTCTTTAATATAAATTTAATAGTAAGTATCCTTAATATTAATCTTTAAGAAATAGTAAGCCCCTTAATAATAGTCTAGGATCTCTAAAATTAGGGGGAGAGCGTAGTAATTCTTCTATGTTACTTTCTTAAGTTCTTAATAATCTATATATAGTTAAAGTATTCTATCTTTCTTTAGTATAAATAGGATAAGCATGCCTATAGGGCTCTTAGAGGGTCTTATCTAGCCTTTCTATAGGTTTTTATTAATATATTTATAGAGCTCCTTTAGCTTACTTTAGGAGAGAGGGTAAATTAGTCTATAAAGGGGTTTGGCCCTAGGTATTAGGTTAATTATATAATTAGTCTCCTTTCTTAATAGTAGGCTTCCTACCTTATTTAATATAAATATATCTTTAAACTTATATAGTTCCTTAGGGATATCTTTAATAGTTCTATATACTTTTACTTTCTCTTTATCTTTAAGGGTAATAAACTTATCTTCTATAACTCCTATAATAGCATATATAATATTCTTATTATATATTACCTTTACAAACTTATAGGGAGTTATAAGTAAAAAGGCTATTCTCTTTTTCTTAAACTACTACTCTTATAAGTATAAATAAAGGTATATATATTCTTTAGTAAGTATATATAATCTAATTAAGAGAGGGCTTCCCCTTACTCTTAAGTCCTTATTTATAGCTATATATAGTAGCTTAAGGTTCTTTTCTTCTTCTCTTAAGTCCTTAATTATAATAAGTACCTTATAAACACTATATTAGGGGACTATAAAGGCCCTTACTACCTTAAGGATAGGTACTATAGCCTTAGCCTAGTTAAGCTTATAATTCTTTATAAATTTAGCACTAATAATATTAATTTTAGCATAGCTATTAAGATTTACTACTATTTTTGTGTCTTTATACCTATAAATAGTAACTAGTATATAAAATTAACACCCTATTAGCACCCTAGTATTTAAGGTAAAGGTAAGAGCATTTACTTTTACCTTAGGAAGTTTCCCTAGCTTTCTTAAGGCTTTTTCTTTAGCTTATTACACTTCTATATAAAATACTTTATATTATTATAGTTAAAATATTATCTTTTATTCTTAACTTTGCTATTATTTAGGTAAGTAGCTAGGCCCTTTTCCTAGTCCTTATTCCCTTAATTCTTATAAGGTCTATAACCTTATAAGGAGTCTTACCTTTAATATTAGGGAGCCTTATATAGGCCTTTATCCCCTAAATAGTTAGGCTTTTACTTATTCTTTAGTATTACCTCCTAAAATTACTAGGTAAGTTATATAATCTCTTCTTAAGTCTTTCCTATAATTAAAGAATATAGGTTAATATAGTCCTATAGATTAGGGAGTAACTTTATAAAGAATATAAGAGTATAAGACTTTTTAGAGGCTCTTTCTAGGTATTTCTCTAGTAAATCTAAGTAAATACTAAATTAGATAGGGCTTTAACCCTTATATTACCTTATATTCTTTAGCTATATAGCTATTTATATATTATAGTTTATAGTGTCTTTAAGTAGTATAAGTATCTAATCCTAGAACTTATTCTAGTTATCTTTAAGGTTTTCCTAGCTATTAGCCTATTATTCTTTAAGGTATTTATCCTATCTTACCTAATAGTTAGTGTGTATATAGTTAAGTATAAGGAGAATCTTTTAATAGTTATATTAATATTTTTTCTTTACCCTATTAAAGGTATAGTTTAGGTTATTAAGCTATATCTTATACTTCTATAGGTTTATAGGATATTAAAGCTTAGTAATATTCTAGACCTTAATCTCTTAGCTACTCTAGCTTAAGGGGGTACTAGGTCTTTACCCCTTTTTTACCTATACTTCCCCCTTATTTAGCTATAATAGGTTAATAAGCTCCTTTTCTTATTCTTATAGTTTCTAGACTTGTTTAAGCTAAGTAATTTACTCTATTATTACTATAGCTTTAGTACTAATAGTAAGGGGTCTAATTTTAAGCATAGTCTCTGTAAAATATAGTATATTCTTAGCTATAGTGCTACCCTTATTTAATTAGTTCTAGTTATTATCTAATATTACTCTAGTAAATTAAGTAGTTCTCCCCCTTATATTACTCTTAGGTAGCTAGTAAGAGAAGCTTTAAAATTATAAGAATAATAATAGCTAGGTAAGAGGTATAAGGGCTCTAGTATATTAACTAAAGCTTACTCGGTCTAAGTGTATTATATATATAAGTTACTAGCTTATAGCTAGCGGCTTGCTAGTGTTACGTGGACCTAGCCCTAGGGTGTGGCCTATCCGCGGGGCGCGCTAGTGGTGCGCCTGTGTTGTGAGTGGGGCCTCACAAGAGAGTAATTTTAGCTTTAGGAACTTATACTATACTTAAGAATATAAGATATATACTCTCTAAGAGCACTCTCTTTAATAACTATAGCACTCTTTATATTATAAATAATATTAGTTACTTTAAACCTAGTACCTTTAATAAAATATATTATAATTACCTTAAGGCTAGAATAACCTCCTTTTAGATTACTAGAAGAGGTACTTATATAATTAAGAATATTTTTAATAGACTAAAGGGAGAGCTTATAGAAAGCCTTACCTTATATAATATTACACTTATGCCTAGCTTTCATATAAATATTATATTAGAGAGCTTTCTTTAGAAAAAAGGCATTTAGTATTATAAAGCAAACTACTTCTTATATATTAAACCCTTTTATAAAAGCTTATTATTAGTAAAGCTTTAGAGAAAGTATAATATTATTTTCCTTTAATATAAGCCTCTCTTTTCTTATAAAGGTCCTAAGTAAGTAATAAATTTAGCTATAGCACTAGTAATCTTCTTAATAATTAATTTAGAAGCATATAATAATATATAATGCTTATAGCGTGATTACCTAAGTAAGGACCTACGCCTTATATAAGTAAACCCTAAAGAGCTATAGTATCTTTATTCTAGGCACCTTAGTGAGGATACTCTAGCTAAGAGTTACACTTATATAAGGGGAGTGTAATTATATAGAATAAAGTATAAGGACTATAAGATATATTCTCTTATTTATGCTTACTAAGTTATTTTAAGAAGACTACTAAAATATATATTACTAAGGCCTTTTTAGAGAACCTATTAGGACCTTTAAGACTATAAGCCTAGTTATAATAGTATAAACTAGTTAATAGTTACAAAAGATAAGTTCTTAGGTATAATTTATATATATATATTACCTAATAAATTATAGGTAATAGTGTTTAATATATTAATTTACCTTAAATAACAGGTTATAAGGTAATTTAAATTATTAATTATAAAGATTAGGTAAGATTATAAAGGAGCTATTATTAGTTAATTTAGTAATATAATCTTTTAGATATAGGTATGCTTATAAGGTATTAATCTTAAGCTTATGCCTTTGTACACTTATAAACCTAATAGAGTTATAAAGAGAGTAAGGTAAATAATTATATTATAGTTAAATATAATGCTTATAGGTATAAGGCTACTACTAAATCTATAGTTAGAGAGTATATAAGTAATAGCGTACCTATATAATATAAGCCGTATTTAATAATCTAGGTAAAAAACACTATTAGAAACCCTAGAAACCTAGTTGTATAATAATACTTAGTTACTAATAAGGGAACCTATAGCTAACCTAAGGCTAGATTAGAGCGGGTTATATGTATATAGCTATTAAGCTTATTCTCTTTAAAGGGATTATAAAGCTAATAAATATAGATAGTTTTATAAGACAAATCCTAAGGGCTATATTAGATATCTAGTTAGGTACTCTGCCTCTAATATATATTATATTTAGATACTAAGGTTAGAAAAGGTTATAATAATAAGGAATATTATATTTAATAAGTTAATGTTTCATAATCTAGCTAAGGAAAGCGTAATAGATCTATTAATTAATAAGCTTAAAATATAGTTCTAAGCCCTTAAAATAAACACTAAACTAGATAAAGAATTAAATCTTTTCCTTATACTAATTAAACCCTAAAGGGATTAGATTAAGAGTTTAAACTTAGGGGTAAAAGCTTTATAAACTTCTTAGCTAAAGAAAAGAGAAGCTATATACCTTAATAAGTAAATTAGACTTTAAATACCTTAGCTATTACTAAATCTAGTAATTAGAGAGTAAGAGACTCCTGATCTAGAAGCTTAGGAGAGTAAGAAGAAGTATAATACTTTAGATTTATATACTTAAGAAAGTAATATAATAATAGATTTAATAAGTAGTAAGTAGGATGCTACTATAAGGGCTTAGGAGAGCTAATATTCTTATAAGGTTCTAGAACACTAAGTATATAATACTAAGGACTAAGTTATTAATAACTTAATAAGTAATTAACTACCTAAGCTAGTAAATAAAGTAAAGAAAAACTAGTAATAAAATAAACCTATAGGAGTAAATACTAGACTAGCTACCTATATAAAGGGCTTAAAGGGAGCTCTAGCTATATAGCTAGAAATTATAGAATAAAGTCTTAGAATAGTTATATATAAAGGTATATAAATAAGCTTAAGATTATAAATAAAGAGAGCATAGGGTAATATTCCTTCTTACGCTTAGCTAATAAGGAGAAAGAGAAAAGGACCTAATAAAGCTCTTATTAATAGCCTCTAGAACCTAAAGAATCTCTTTATTAAGTATAAGAAGACTAAGAAAGGAAACCCTTATAAGCTCTTTCTAGGAGATTAGGATTTTAAGCGCTATAAAACTGTGTTTTTAGTAATTAATATGTATTATAATAAAGAAAATAGATTATACCTTAACCTAAAGAGAAAGGCAAGGACTATTTATTTAGAGAAAAATAGTTAAAGGTAATAAATAAAGAGATTAATAAGCTAAAAGAATAAGGAATATAGCGGTAAATAAAGTATTGTATATTGAAATGTAGGGAGCTAGTTGCCGGCTAGCAACAGCTGTACAGGTGTAGCTCTACGGTCGGGGACTAATAGAACCACCACGTTGAATATTCAACGCAACGCAACGGAAGGTTGTGGCAGTTATCAACTAATAAAATTCAATCTAGATAACTTTTACGATATCTTATATACCAATAGAATTGATTTTAGTGACGTTGTACGGGCAATGCGGCTGTTGGATTGAGAGGCCTAGCTATCTAGCTAGATTGAAAAGATCTTCTTCCTCTCGTATACCCACCGACCATATCAGTGGATCCGGGCTGCTAAAAGGGTCTTAAGGGCCACTTTTGATTTTCCGCAAAATTTATTTGTATGTAAAATCTAAAAAATTAACTCACCACCATACAAACTAGCAACCCACATGCACTAACTTTTAGTCCAAAAAATATTCCTGTATAAAATAAAAGCCCTGTCTTCTAGCTTTAATTTGCTATATGTGAAACTTTTGTACAACCTCTAGTTAAAGAGAAAATCGCTGTTAAAGATAGCTATAGGGTAACCTATGTGTAGGGTAACCTGCTTACGTCACCCTAGCTTACCTAATTACTAGTGGCGTAGTTGTGGCTACGCTTGTAGCCACAACGCAATTGAATAATCCACAATTGATTTGGATTAGTTATCCACACGGTCAGTCGCAGCTGTTAACAGCTGCGACGTAGCTATTGACAGCCACCTTCGCGACCGTTGACAGCTGCAGTGCAGCTGTTAGGCTTGCAATGCAAGCTAGTAATAAAAAGGTCCTTTGACTAGAAAAGGGCTAAAAATAGGTCTTATTTTTAACATTGTATAGCTTATTTAAAGCTATTACTATTAAAATAAGTATTTTCTTATAAATTTAATAAGAAAGGGATGTTAGTCTATTACAAAGCGCGCTTATATATGCGCAAAGACCTCTAAGATATCTCTATAATTAAACATACCTATACTATAACGCTTACTACGCACATGTTTTATATATTTATAGCTTTAGTTATTAGATTTAACTTAAAAACTAAGTAGTATAATATTAAAAATGCCTTCCTCTATACTAAATATAGAAAGGATAGAACACCTATAATATATAAACTCCCTTAAGGCTTTATAATACTTAGAGAATATATAAAATTACTTAAGGCCCCTTATAGATTAAGAGACTCCCTATAACTATAGTTTAAGGAATTAAGTAAGTTATTTAAAAAGCTTAGGCATAAATTAAGTAAAGAGAAGCCTTACTTATTTTATATAAGAGATTAGACTATTTTCCTTATATTCTTTATAAATAATATTCTTATAGCGTTTTATAAGGATAATAAAGAGATTACTAATTATATTTCTAAGGGCCTAAAGGAGGCATATAAATTAAATAAAAAGGGTAAAGTAGAATTTTTCCTAGGGATCTAAATTATTAGAGATTAAGTATAATAGAGGGTGTATTTTAGTTATAAGGCATATATTAATAAGATTAAGGAGAAATTTAGGTAAGTAGAAAAAGGCACTTTCCTTATTATACTAATCCTAGTAATAAAGTATTATAAGTTTAAGGGTAAAGCTAAGAAGTAAGTAATAAAGATCTACTAGGAAAAGATTAAATTAATCCTTTACACTATAATTATAATTAGGCCTAATATAGCTTTTATAGTAGTAAAGTTATTATAATACCTAATAAATCTAGGACTAGAGTATATAAAGGCAGTAAACTAAGCTATTTGCTATTTGCTTATTATAAGCAAACTTATGCTATACTATAGTATAACTACTAAACTTTAAGCTCTTTAAATCTTAAGTAATGCCTCCTTTATAGATAATCTTAAGACTTATAAATTATTATAAGGATATTTAATTACTCTCTTTAGTAAACTTATTATCTAGAAAGCTACGTACTAAATAATAGTAATAATGTCTATAATAGAGGCTAAATTACTTACTTTACAATAGGTAGTAAAGGAGACTATAAGCCTCTAGCGCTTATTTAGAGATATTAAATTTAATGCCTATAAAGACTAAATTATTAATTATAATAAATAATAAATAATTTAGCTTATATTAAATAAGAGCAAGTAATTAAACACTTAACTATATTATATTAATATTTATAATATGTAGTTAAAGTAAGAATTTAAGAAAGGAAGCTTTAAAATTATATATTTACTAATAGCAAAGATACCTGCTAATAGGTTTATAAAAGCGTTAAATTATTAGCACTTTAAACGCTTTAGATTAATGCTTAGTCTAGTGAATTTACATATATTATATAACATTTAAAGCATATAAATCATTAAGGAATTATAGGCATATTAATAAGGGGGCATAAAATTAATTACCTTAGAAATATATAAAGACCCTCTCCTTAGTAAATAAAGCGCTACTAAGGCAAATATAATTAGTAAAACACTAAACGCTAAACACTATTATATAAAAAACATATATAAACACTATTCTAAATATAAGGGAAAAGGACTTATATAAGAAAGTAAATAACCTGCTTAAGATATACTATTACCTTAGTTACTTTCTTATTATTTACTACTAAAGAGCCCCTATGTCAGGAGCGCAGAGGTCAGAGACAGGACGTTTATAATAGTAAATCTTCAGAGAACCTTTAGGCCACTCTAATAATAAAGAGGCTAGCTAGCTATAAGATAGCTACGTATTTATTAAGCAAGGTATTTATTAAGGATAGTATATATTATATATAGTAGGTTAGAGATTAAAACCTTTATACACTAGGCCCTAGCTAGTATCTTTCTAGTAGTAACTATAAATCTTAGCCTTTACTTTATTTATATTAGACCCTATAGTATAAGCTATAATAAATTAATCTCTAAACCTTGAAGGGAAATAAACTATTAGCTAGATTATTATATAGCTAATACTATAAAGGTTTATATAAAACACACTAGTACCTTATAATAATAAAGGTATAGATAATTAGTTACAGGATAGAGAACCCCTATAGTCTAGAATAATAGATAATAATAAGGTATAAGAAATACTACTAGTCCCTAATCTAGATAAAGGCATAGGTAATGCGGATAATAATAATAGAGTATTATAGAGATACTATAAGGTTATATAAGCTAAGCTACTATATATATAAAGAAAATAGGAGATTCTATAAATTAAGGTATAAATTAAGGAAATTAAGGCAAATCTATTATTAGCTAGACCTCCTTAAGAACTTATAATTACCCCTTAAACTTTAATTATAGTTTTACTAGTAGTTTATAGTAACTTAGTAGTAATTATATAGTAAAGTAATCTTATTAAAATATAGATAAAAATACCTATATATAAAGGGGATATATATAAGAATCTCTAGAATTTCCTAGTAAATTTAAATATATTATTTAAATTAGACTATTATACCTTTAGAAATAATATAACTAAGGTAGTGTATATAGGTAGCTACCTAGCTAATAATATAAAGTAATAATAAATGCGTTATT
>JFGW01000357.1:0-25784 GCA_000729825.1 Epichloe sp. AL9924
CATTTCAATACTTATAAATCTAAATATATTATAAGCCTATAGGGTATTAATTTTAGCCTAGTTAGATTACTTAAAGGGCTTACCTAGGGTTATAATCTTTCCTTCTTAATAAAGTTAAAGAGTAAGGTTTTAATTAGCTTTTTCCTTTACTATAAGAAATACTATATTTAGTATTTCTTTAGCTATAATCTCTTTAATTAATACTTTCTCTTAGTCTTTATTAATAAGTATAAAAGGGTTTATAAGTTTAATAACTTCCTTAGGATTATAAGCCCTAGCCTTAATAGCCTTTATTTTTACTACCTTAAGGCTATTAGCTTTATAGCTTCCTATAGGGGTAGCTTTTATAGCCTTAAGATAAGCTATAAGGTCTTTAACTTTATAGCTTCCTATAAGGGTTACTTTAGCTTTATAAGCCTTTATAAGCTTTTCTATACCTTTATTAATATAGAATTAAATAGTAAGGTTTTTCCTTAGTTTCCTTTACTTTCTCTTTACTAGGGGTACTTCTTTTTCTTTTACTTTTACCCCTATACTCTTTATTAGCTTATCTCCTAGGCTTTTTAGTAGCTTATTTTCCCTAGCTACCCTAGTCTCCCCCTAAAGGTTCTTTTCTTTATAAGGGGTCTCTAGGGTAAGTATACCTTCCCTAGGGTCTTAAGGCTTTACCTCTTTACCTCCCTTATACTATAAGTCCTTATAGTATAGCTTTATTACTATAAAGTAAAACTTAGCTAGGCTATAAGGTATCTTAACTATATAGGTCTCTCTATTAGTTATAAGTAGCTTATAAGAGCTATACTATTTACCTTTTTCTCTTTATATATATATATTAGCCTATAGTAATAGTTAATATATTAGTAATATATTAAGGCTATTCTAGGCACTAAGGGTATTATAAACCTATCTTTTAGCTAGGTAATAATAAACTTTATTAGTTACTTTCTGAATTACTTTAGCCTATTAAATAATAAAGATACTTAGTAATAACTTATTTATTACTTATAGGTAAGCTTTAAAGACTAGTAATATAGGCATAAGGCTATCTAGACTTACTAAGTTATTAATAGCTTTAATAGCTATTTAAAGCTATTACTTAGGTATAATCTCTCTTCTAATTAAATCTATAATAATATTATAAGCCTAGTAAAGAGGTCTATAGTATTTTTTAACCTTTTTAATACTATTATAGGCTTTAATAAGTATCTTATTAATCTTAATTAATATTAAGTAAGTATAATACTTAAATTTAGCTAAAGTAAAGTTATTACTAATATTATAAATAATCTAATCTAAAGGGCCTAGATAGGTATTTATCTAGTACTCTTTAATTATATCCTAAATATTATAAGTTTTCTGCTTCCTAGGGTTAAGGAATTAGGCTACTTAGAATAAGGTTACTAAATTAATAATATAAAGGACTAGTTAGCTATTAATTTATATAATATTAATAATAATCTTATAGTTATCTTTAATTAAGAATTTAAATTAGCTAGGAGCTTTTCTATTTATTTAATAATAGTAGCAGACTTTAGTTAGCTTATTAATTATATAGCATTTAATATTATAACTAGCTTATTAAAGAATCTTTATAAGCTATTAAATTAAGGAATAACTAAATCTTTAGTAAAGTTACTATATCTCTCCTTCTAAAAGATAGAAGGTAGCTATTTCTCTTACCTCTAAGAGCTACTATGGATATCCCTATTTACATATAATAGGCATAGTCTTGTTATCCTAAATTAGTATATTAGTAAGATTATTAACTTTAACCTTTATAATATTTATATTAGTAAGGGAAAAGAGAAAAAATATAGTAATATTAAGAATATAGAAGTTAATTTAGCTAAGCTTTATTAGTATATAAATAACGCTATATATAATTACTAATTTAGCACTAAAGTTAATAACTTCTAGGTTATAAGGCTTAATTTTTAATAAAGGCATTAATCTTAATAGGGCTTTAGCTTATACTAGGCTAGTGGTTAACTATCCTAAAGCACCTATATTTAGCATTATTCCTCTAAAGACCTCTTTAGAATAGTATTCTTTAGATATATAATAAATTAAGTAGTCCTTATTAGAAGTCTCTTTAAGGTATAGTTTTTACTTAAGTAAGGTATATTAAAAGGCTTAATTCTTAAGTATTATAAGTATATTAACATTATCTATTATTAGTAATCCTAAATAGAAGAATTAGGTAATACTAGGATATGCCTTTAATAGTAGTTTCTCTTTAATATTATTATTATTATTATCTTAGGCCTAGGTATAGGTCTTAAGTTAAGACTCCTAGTCTTTTACTTCCTTTATCTTAGTATTATTATTACCCTTAAATAAAGTAAGGAATACTTAGAACTTCTTCTTTAAAGGAGGTAAGTAATAATTCTTACTAGCTTACTACCTCTTTTTCTTTTTCTAATACTTAGTATTAGTATAGTTTAATAACTAGTAGCTATTCTTACTATAGATAAAGTATTACTTAGGTTACCTAGAGTTACTATAATAACTTTCTCTTCCTTAGTCTCTCTAATTCTATTAGCTATATTAGTAATCTATAAATATTACCTCTAATAAGTCTTTATCTTAATACTAGTAGTATTAGGTACTTCTTATACTACTTTCTATAATTATAATTAACTTATAAAAATCCTTAGTAAGGTTCTTAAAGCCTAGGGTATATATATACTTTACTATCTAATATTCTAGAATACTAGAGACTATATTTAAGGTTTACTTATAAAGCTTTATATTTACTATATTAAAAAGGTATAGTTCTTTATAAACCTTCTTTAAAGTAATTAATAGAATCTTAAGGCACTTAAGCTTACTCTTTTTAGGGTTCTAAGTAATAATATTCTTAAGGGTTATATTACTTTATTTATATTAGTAAAACTATTAGTTACTTTTAGTCTTAAAGTAATAATAGATATTAGTAATTATCTCTTTATAAGAAAGGCCCTTACTAGAGAGATAGTTAAGAAAATATTATTTAGTATCTCTTATTAGTATAATAAGGAAAGCTTTACTAAAGTAAAATCTAAGGAGGTTAATCTAATTATATTTACTCTTAAAAAGTATAATCTTAGGTAAGAGAAAGTTATATAGCTTCCTACTATAATAGTTACTATCCTTATATATCTTTATAAGCTTAGAGATTTTCTTTATAATTTACTTATCTAAAGGAGAGTAATAATAGGTAAGTTACTAAGATTAAGTGTATTAATTATCCTTAAAGTCTTAGAATAATTAAGATTATTATAAGGGTTCTTATAGGGATTATAAGTACTATTCCTATTAATATTAAGGAGTAATAGGATAAATAAGGTAAATCTTTAGGGTAGTAACCTCTAGGGGTTATATTTAAGGTAACTTAGAAGATTATAACCTCTCTTTTAGCTATAGTATTATTACTTCTTCTTAAAGCATATGTTCTAATATAATAGCTATTAGAATACTAAGGCCTTAAGTAATATAAACACTATTATCTTATAGAGAGCTTTATAGTTCCCTTATAAGGTTATTATTAGCTTTTCTAAATATTTTCTTTAACTATCCCTTAAAGTCTTCTTTAAAGTTTTCCTAAAGGTCCTTATCTCTCTAATATTAATACTTACTAGTATAAATAAACCTAGTAATTTAATTACTTAGTTTATACTATATAGTAGTCTTTAGATTTAGCTAGGTAAGTTCTTTTTACTTTATTATAAGTACTAAAGAGTATAGTTATAGTCTTCTTAGTAATATAGCCTCTAATAGTCTCTTAGAAAATAATTTAAAAGGTATTTAAGGTATCTTACTCTTATAGAAAAGGGCTTAAGGGGTTTATTTTAAAGATATACTACTATTAGATACTATTCTAGGGAATAAATAGAAAAATAGAAGGAAATAAATAAAGGAATATTATTAACATAATTATAATAAAATAAATAGCTATATAATAATAGCATAGTTTCTAGGCTCTTTAAGAGGAAAATAGGAGGAATATAGAAAATATAGGATTAACATAGTAAATATAATAAGCATAATAAATAGGAAAAATAAGTAATAAAGATAACATAGACTTAGAAGTAACTTAAGAGAGTGTAAACTTAGAAATAACTTAACTATACGTAATATATATAGAGTATAAAGAAGCAAAAACTATTATAGTAAATAACTATAAAGAAAAGAGAAGAGAGGTAAAAAAGAGAGGTTATATAGGTTAGCTAGCTTAGCTAAGGGTTATGCTTAATGTTAGGTTTAAATAAAATACCCTATAGTAATAGATTTAGTTATTTAGTTAGTTTTCTTATGATAGATAATAAGATTAATTAATTAATAATAATATCCTAAAGGCCTAAGGGTTAATAAATTAATCTCTTAGAAGCCTAATAAGCTTACTATTAGGATTTTAGTCTCTTCCTTTAGCACACTCTATAGTTATACCTCTTTACCTAAATAGCCTATATATTAGCTTAAGGGATAAGGGGCTATAGTATTTATAAAAATATCTTTTCTTATAATACCTAACTTATTTATAGTTATAGTTAACTACTAATTAGTATTAGTTATACTAAGGGTTATTATACTAGTATATAAAGGGTTAAATTTAATAAAGTTAATAATAATAGATAGCTAAGAAAGAGAAAAGAAAAGAGAGAAGGAGAGGAATTTAGCTAGGAGAGAAAAGGGGGAAAAGTAAGTCTATAGTGTAGAGCTATTATAAGCGGTGTAGGGTTGCCTATAATACAGCTAATCGCATTGCGTGCATCCCTTTTAGTGGACCTACCCTTTAGCCACGGTTAGACTAACTATCGTCCGAAGGTCCGAAGGAAGCCACAGCTATCTATTATATATTATTAAAGACTAGGACCCCGAGGGGGGGAGAGCTCTCTTTTATACTCGTTAAGGGGGGGGGGATAAATCAGATAACTTGCTTAAAAAACAAAGCATAATAGGACTAATAAATCTAATAGTATAAGACTAGCTTAGGCATAGGACTATTCTAGCCCTAGGCTAAAACTGCCCTCCCCCTAAAATAACTAAATAAAAATAAGTGCTTATACTTTACTAAATAAATAAGGTAAGACTAGGCTAAAACTAGCTAAAAAGTAAGGCTATAAAAGAGTTAGTATAAAAAGTAAATTAATACTATAAACCTAAAACTATATTACTTTAAGTAAAAGTAAAGAGACTTAAAATAAGCTTACTATTATACTAAAATAAGGCTATGTTACGGCTTGTACCGCAGGGTCTGATATAAACGAAGTGAAGGCTAAGATTCGTAGTCGCCACTAGAAAGATGCTAGCTAGGGCCTAGTATATGAAGGTTTTAATCTCTAACCTACCACATATAATATACACTATCCTTAATAAATACCTTACTTAATAAACACATAGCTATCTTATAGCTAGCTAGCCTCTTTATTATTAGAGTAGCCTAAAGGTTCTCTAAAGATTTACTATTATAAATATCCTATCTCTAACCTCTGCGCTCCTAATATAATACCCCCCTAACATATAATTAACCTTAATTATAAAAAGAGCTACTTACTTAGGGCGTAAACACTATAATAAAGCTTATAAAGAAAATAAGATAAGGAACCTTATATCTAGATATATAGGTAAAAAAATAATAATAATAATACTACTAATTATAAATAACCCCCCTTATTATAGGTAGTAATATCTAAATAGTAGCCTATATATAGCTTTAATATAGCAAAATAAATATTATTACCTATTATATAGCTAGACTAAAAAAAATAGATAACCTATATTAATTTTTATAATTAGTTTAAATAAATAGGGTACCTAATGCTATAGTTCTAAATAGTCTAACTAGAGGGCTTGTGTTATAGTTACTATAAGTTTGTAGCTATTAGGTATACGTGTAAGTGGCAAAGCTAATAGTTATTATTGTAATTTATAGATTACTTACCTATAGTGCGTTAGATTACTTAAGGGGTCTAGGGTTAATATAAAAGAGACTAATTTTCTCCCCCTTTTACACACTTCCTTTCTTTTATAATATCCCTTAACCTTATAAGTTACCCTTACTAGCTAAGTAATAGCTCTCTTACTACTATTATATTGTAGTTACTAACCTTCTTTAGTCTCTAATTATTATTATTACTTACTATTATTTATCTTTATCTTTTATCTTTATCTAGATTATTAGTTTATTCCCTTTTAAATATAATTTCTTTATTTAGTTTATTATAGCTAACTTATAGCTAGTTAACTATATCTAATACTTATATTAGGACTCTGCCTCCTTTAGTAGCTTTAGAAAGTTAAGCTACTAGAAAGTCTTCTAAGAAATCTCTTACTAAGTCTCCTTAAAAGCGCTTAGCTTTAAAAATCTTAATATAAGTTTACTATATCCTTATAGTATATCTATTACTAACTTACTACTAGTAAAATAATAGGAAAGAAAATTCTATATATACGCTACTCCTAGTAAGTAGTAATATAAAATATCCTACTAAAAAATAGTAGCTATAATATTCCTAAATATCTTATTAATAAAAAGACCTTCCTAATAGAATATAATAAATCTATAAGTATAACTTCTTTACTTACTTACTACTTTTATATTACTAATATCTAATAGGCTACTTAATAAAATATACTTATTACTTCTATAATAATAAAAACTATATTATAGTATATCTCTCTTATCTAGAAACTACTTACTTATTACTAATATACTACTAGTGCTTAGCTTAAATTACATAGCTTTATAATAGGCTATTTAAACTTATTAAAGCTACTCCTAAAGGTAGCTACTACTATTAGAATAAAGTAAGTATAATTCTACTACCTAAACACTAGATTACTACTAACTTACTACTAGTTTATTATAAAAGTAAAGAAAAAGCTATAAAATACTATTTTATCTTATAAAAATTCTAATAAGTATAAACATATTTATTATACCTAAATAACTACTAATACTACTTATAAAGTAGAATATAATAAACACACTATAATAGCGCTACTAAGTAATACTATAAACCTTAAGATATAGATTAATATTTTAAACTCTCTTTACTTTATAGCCTAGAATATCCTAATAGTAAGCTCTCTTAATATATATAGCTAATGCTTAACTAACTTACTAGTAGTTTATACCTAATACTACTAATTTACTTACTTATATTAGTCCTATTAAGCTCTCTAGTAAACTTTAGGTCTATATATATAAAGAGAGGGATTCTAATAATAAAGATACTCCTAAGGCCTTTACCCCCTTAGCTACTATAGCTACTACTACTACTAAGGAAATAGTAGTTACTATAGCTAACTCTATTATAGAGGAGTAAGTGCTTAGTAGCTATGTAATAAATTAAGTAATTTAACTTTATTTTCTAACTTCTTACTATATTAACTTATAAACTATAACTACTTTGTAATAACCTTATATTAACTTATAAATTATAAGTACTTTATAATAACCTTATATTAACTTATAAATTATAAGTACTTTATAATAACCTTGCTATTTAACTATTACTTATAATCTTTAATAATATCCCTTATTATAAAATCCCTCTTTAGTACCTATAAGTTTTCTAATATATTATAGCCTTTTCACTTAACTAGATATTTGCGTTATCTCCTGTTATAGTAATATAAAATAATTCTCTTAACTTTAAACTCCTATTTATTATCTTTAAGGTTATCTTATAATAAGGATATATCTTCTATATTAGTTAGGTCCCCTTTAAAAGGCTTAAGACTAGTAATATTAAATATATTATATAAATAAGTCCTAGGTAGTAACCTTAATTAATATATTAATCTGTAACTCCTAATTACCTTTTTAATCTTATAGGGGCCTAGGTACTTTATAGCTAGCTTTCTACTAGGTTATCTTAGGTTAATATTCTTTATTAATAATAAAACATAATTACTAACTTTAAACCTTATTAGAGTTCTTTTCTAATTATAATATTTCTTATACTAAGTCTATAAGTTACTTAAAAGCTATTTAATTATAGTGTAATTTTCTCTTAGTACTAAGACTTTACTTTTAGCTTAATTATTTACTAAAGGGATATCTATAACTACTTATTATAGACCTCTAGGATTATAACCTTATAATGCCTTTACTAGTGTGTAGCTATGCATTATATAATTACTTATATTATACGTAAATTACGCTAATAATAAGTTATCTACCTAATTAGTCTATTTAGCATAAGTAAAAGCCCTTAAATAATGCTTTAAAACTTTATTTAGATATTCTATCTAGCTATTTATTTAGGGATAAAAAGCGATACTTAATAGCTACTAAGTTACAAGAAGGTAATAGAAAGTTATCTAGAAACCACTAGTAAATATAGAACCTTAGTCTATTATAATACCTTCTAGAGCTCTATAGTCTCTAAAAATATATTCTAAGAATATAGTTACTAGCCTATTACTAGTTAATTATATTAAAATAGGAATATAAATACTATATTTTATAAAATAGTTAATAATAACTAAAATTATATTATAAGTCTAGTTTAAGTCTTTTACTAGTAGAAGCCTAGTAATAAAATCTATTAATAATTCTTAAAAAAGGCAATTAGGCACTAGTAACATAGCTAGCTTACTATATGGTTTATAATGCCTTAGTTTTAAAGTCTAATAACTTATATAAGTGCTAATATATACCTTTATATCTTTCTTTATTATTAGCTAATAGTATTAGTTTATAACTTAATAAAGAGTCTTACTTACTCCTTAATACCTAGTAGTAAGGTTATTATAAGTTAGTAGTAAAATTTCTTTTCTTATTCCCTAAGGGATAAAAATATAATTCTTAAATATTAATAGCTTAGAGGGTCTTATAGACTATATTTATAACACTACAAAATTACTACTTTTAAGTAACTTCTTTTAACCTATAGTAAAGTTATTACCTTACTATGCTTTATATAATAAGACTTAAATTAGGGCTTCTAATTCTAAGCTCCTTTCTAGAAAGCTAGAGTTAAACTTAAAAGAGGTTCTCTAGATAAATTAGATCCTACCTATAATATCTCTATAAGTAATTAGTTTGCTAGATACCTTAAGTCTTATAGGGGAATAGATAAGTAATAGTTTTAAGGGGCGCCCTTACTGCTTATTAGTAACTACCTATACTAGTCTACCCCTTTTAGTAGTAGCTAGTCTAATAGGAAAATTAAAATAGCTAAGTAACAAATGTAATATAAACTAGGTACTACTAGTACTACTATAGCTACCTTATTACTTACTAAAAAAAAGTATTAAATAACCTTACTAATACACCTCTTCTAAGCGTGTCTAGATTATTAGGCTCCTTAAAAATACAGTTAAGTTATAATTTTTTAAAACCCTAGATATTAATAGTATTATTATAGTGTCTTTATAACTAACTATTAGTTACATTAAATAATGTTTTTATAGAACCTATAGCGCTAGTAGTATTACTATAGTATTCCTATTACTTAGTATCTATAAATTTAAATAAAAAGGTAAGGAGCTATATAGTTATTACTTTTGCTTTTCTTATCTTACTTATAAAATCTAGTCTTCTTAATAGGGGATTAGCAGGATTTAATTTCCCTATGTAATATATAATCTTAAAGTTAAATAGATAAAGCTTATTAAGTATAGTTACCTACCTACTAGTAAGCTTAGGCTTTATAGCTAGGTACTTATAGTTTAAATAGTCTATAATAACCTTAATTATATAAGCTAAGTAAGCAAGGTAATATCTCTAGGCCTAAAAAGCCTCTTAAATAGCTAATAATTCGCTATTAGGTATTATATAGTGTAATTTAGTGTTAGTTATTTTCCTTAACATAAATGTAACTAGGTGCTAGTAACCTAGCACTAATATTATAAGTATAGCCCTAATTATATATCTAGATGTATTTATTTCCACTCTAAGATATATAAGTAAATTAAAATACACTAAAATTAGCGCTTCCTAAAATCTTTGCTAAAGTTCTCTAAATACTACTAACTTATAGGGTTCTAGGTTAAATATTACTAATTACTTCCCTCTAAGGCAATCTATTAATAAAATAATAACTTTACTATACTATTTAATAAAATAGTAATAAAATCCAGTAAAACTAAGAAATAACTAAGAAATAACTAAATATTAAATACGCTACGTAGTATTAGCTATATTATAATTGCTTTAACCCTCGCTAGATCTATTATAATACCTCTTAGCAATATCTTAAAGCCTAAGAATTTAACCTCTATAACTAAAAATTAACACTTTATAAGGTTAATAAAAAGGCTTATATCTCTAAGCCTACGTAGGATTTATTTAATATAATCTATATGCTCCTTAACCACGCTACTATATATTAGCGTGTTATCTAGGTAGATAATATAAGTCTTATTAATAAGACCTTTAAGTGTATTATTAATATACTCCTAAAAAGTTACTAGTGCATTAACTAGTCTAAATAGCATAATAAGATATTTAAAGTGGCTATAGTAATAATAGAAAGCTATCTTTTACTTATTACCTAAGCAAATATATAGCTAGTAGTATATATCTTTAAGATTAAGGACTATAAAAATAACTATACTTACTAATTAATTAAGAATTTTAGCAATAAGAGGTAAAGGGGCCTTATCCTTAATTATAATCTTATTTAAGCCCTTATAATCCACGTAAAGCCTTAATTTTCCTCCTTTCTTTAAAACAAATAAAATTAGAGCTTTAGCTAGGCTAACTAATCTTTTAATCTACCCTTTAAGCTATGCACTTATAAGGTACTCCCTAAGAACTTATAGCTCTCTCTTAGCTAAATTATATATAGGCCCCTAAGGTAGTGTTTTCCTTTCTTCTAATTTAATTATATAAGTGTAACCTCCTAGTTTAGGAAGCTTACTTACTAGCTCTTTAGAAAAAATATCTATAAACTCCTTATATTTATCTGGAATTATTAGTATAAGACGCTTAGTACTCTTGCCCTAATTTAACGTAGCTTCTTTACTACTTGCGTTTCCTAAAATTAGTATAATTATAATACCTTACTTTTTCTACTATAAGTAAGCATATTCTAGTAATATTATAGTGTCTTTACTATTTATTTATCCTTCTATTACTACTAAGTTCTCTAATTAACCTTTATCCCTTTCTTTTAGAACTATTAGCTTAATCTTTATTACTCTAAATAATAATATAACTACTACTAGTTTTTTCTCCTTATATATTTACTACTTTCTATAAGTAAAGGAGAGATACTCTCTAGTTACTAGATACCTCTAGAATCCTTACTTCTAATATATAATTATAGGTAAGTATTCTTTAATCTAGTCTATACCTAGTATTATCCCTTCTCCTATATTAGTAATATAGTAGCTAACTTAGTAAAACTTTATAAATCCTATACTATCTTTTACTTTTATTAATTTTTATAAAATTCCTTAATATAGAATTACTTTTTAGCTTATACTCTCTAGTATTTAGTCTAATTATATTACACTCTCCTAATCCTTTTTTATTAATAATTTAGGATAAATTATTAAAAACTATACACCTGTGTTAAATAGCGCTTATATAGCTAACCACTAGTTATCTTATTATAGAGATACTTATATTCTTATTCTATTATCTATAGGGTATTCTATAGTAAGATTATATTCCTAGGTCTATGCTAATTAAACTAGTATTATATTAGGAGACATAGCTTTATTACTACTTTTATTGTATTTCTTTATTATATACTTATTGCTTTTATAGGTAAAATAGTCTAGTATCTAATAAGTTAGTATAGTATATCTAGGCTTTCTATATTTAAAGCACACTAAGGATAATTTTTTCCTTTAATTCTTACTTTATTACTATACCTTATCTATAGGTAATATAGAGCGTTACCTTTTCTTTTTATAGTCTTAACTTTTTTTATTACTTTAGCCTAAATTTATTATAACCTTTGCTTTCTTACCCTAGCCTTATAACTAGCTTTATAATATTAGAAACTCTTAGCTAATTATTTACTTCCTTATAGTATTATTTAAGCTATTTAGAAAGATAGTAATTCTTAGGTATATAGGAATTACCTTAGGTAATTTAGCTTTTACCTTAGTCTAAGCTTTTATAAAGGCTTAAAATAATTAGTTATCCCTTTACCTAAGATTTAGTAAAGTTCTTATTACTTCTAAGTACCTTATATTCTTATCTATTATTCTAGTCTTTAGCTAATTAAGAAAACCTATCCATATAAGTAACATATAATCTATATGCTTATCTATAGCTACATAACATATCTATTATTGCTTTGTATTATTAGCTAGGTAGCTACCTATATACACTATCTTAGTTATATTATTCCTAAAGGTATAATAGTCTAATTTAAATAATATATTTAAATCTACTAGGAAATTCTAGAGGTTCTTATATATATCCCCTTTATATATAGGTATTTTTATCTACGTTTTAATAAGACTACTTTACTATATAATTACTACTAAATTACTATGGACTACTAGTAAAACTATAGTTAAAGTTTAAGGGGTAATTATAAGTCCCTAAGGAGGTCTAGCTAATAATAGATTTGCCTTAATCTCCTTAATTTATGCCTTAATTTGCAAAATCTCCTATTTTCTTTATGTATATAGTAACTTAGCTTATATAACCTTATAGTGTCTTTATAATACTCTATTATTATTATTTATATTACCTATGCCTTTATCTAGATTAGGGACTAGTAGTATTTCTTATACCCTATTATTATCTATTATTTTAGACTATAGGGGTCCTCTATCCTATAACTAATTATCTATACCTTTATTATTATAAGGTGCTAGCGTATTTTATATAGACCTTTATAGCATTAGCTATATAATAATCTAGCTAATAGTTTATTTCCCTTAAAGGTTTAGAGATTAATTTATTATAGCTTATACTATAGGGTCTAATATAAATAAAGTAAAGGCTAAGATTTATAGTTACTACTAGAAAGATACTAGCTAGGGCCTAGTGTATAAAGGTTTTTGTTAAAAATACATAAGGCTTTGTAATCCTAGGTGCAGATGGATTGGTCCACTCTTTTGAATTGAACAGGTTATGAGCCCGGTAGCGCAGTGGTTAGGCCCACTGCAGCGTTTCGCCTACCACAGTGGAGCACTGCTCTGCGAGGCAAGGTTACGAGTTCGAACCCTGCCGAAATAACTAAAAAATGCAATTGCTAGTATAAGCCTAAGACCTCTATAGGGCACCTGGATGTGCAATTCCAGGGGGGGTGTTAAAAATACATAAGGCTTTGTAATCCTAGGTGCAGATGGATCGGTCCACTCTTTTGAATTGAACAGTTTTAATCTCTAACCTACTATATATAATATATGCTATCCTTAATAAATACCTTGCTTAACAAATATATAGCTATCTTGTAGCTAGCTAGCCTCTTTATTATTAGAGCGGCCTGAAGGTTCTCCGAAGATCCACTATTATGAACGTCCTGTCTCTGACCTCTGCGCTCCTAACAGGCTAGCACTAGACTAAATATAAATATAAGAGGGTTTTTTATCCTAGTTTAGGGTTTTCCCTTTTAACTTAGTAGTAGGAGTACTAGTAATAGCTATTTATAGAGCTAACTAGAGTAAATAATATATATTATATATTATTATTTTAATATAGCTACTACTTAGTAAATAGCTATAAACTAGCTAGTAAAAGCTATTTAAAAGCCTAGCTATAAGTAAGGGGGTAATTATAAGGCCTTACTTATAATATAAGTATACTAGCATACTACCTATATACCTTATAGATAAGCTATGCCCTAGGGCTAGGTTTATATAATACTAGCAAGCCACTAGCTATAAGCTAGTAACTTATATATATAATATACTTAGACCTAGTAAGCTTTAGGTAATATACTAGAGCCCCTAATACCCTATACCTCTTGCCTAGCTATCATTGTTCTCACAATTCGAACATAAGGTAGCTTATAATGTAACTAATTGCATTGCGTGTATCCCTTTAGTGGCTCCACCCTTTGGCCACAGTTAGACTAACTATCGTCCGAAGGTCCAAAGGAAGCCACATAATCTTTAGCTTTAATAAATATCTTAGCTAAGGGGGGTATATTAAGGAAAGTACCCTTAAAGCCTAGGATATATAAGGGTAATATATACTAACTAAAATAAAACTCTCTCTAAGATAATAAGTAAATATAATATATTAGAAGTATCTCTAGAAACTAGTTATTACTATAGTATACTATATACTTTTTAGGTATAAAAGTTAAGTACTATTTACACCTTTAATTAACTAAATTAAACGTTTTTATTCATTTACATTGACCCCTACCTTGACAATAATAGGTCCTATGCTAGTGTATAGTATTATAGTCTCCTAGTGCTTAGGAACTATCTAGCTATAGAACTTGCCTTTAGGGGGTTGTCTAGGGCTAGCCTTGCCTCCCGTGCGTCTGCGGGCTAGCGTTGTCAGGGTCGCATGTGGTTATAGTTACAGTAGTAATGTCTTCTTAGTAGTATAGGAGAATCTAGTTAGCCCTCTGTTCTTTAATTATTACAACCAAAGTCGTGATAATTGTAAACAAGTATCTAACAGATTTACACCTGAAATCGGTTACATATATCAAGGAGTGAGCGGATCATGTGTGGAGTGACTCTCTCAAGCGTATTCAACCCTTTAGATCCAAAAATGTCAAGTAACCGGGTGCCCCATTGGTGCCAGACTACAGTAGTTAATCATTAACGTTAGCATCCATTGATGAGCCACCTACCCATGAGGATAGAGAGACATATATTTTCCGACCTGAATTACTGCTAGCATCTTTTTTGACATTCTGAACACCATGTTAAACAGATTGCGCAACATCAGTAGCTTTTGCTTAATAAAGCGGTCACTACTTGCATGTGCCTGATCTTCGATCATTGACCGACATGGACCTATCACACTGGGAGTCAATGATTGCTGCTGCGGTATCTCAAGCACCTCCACAGCTTTGGACTCTACTAAAGTTGGTACGTTCCTACCTACAGTGGGCGTACCTACCTTGGGTACCTAGGTATTACCTAGGGGTATGTACCCAAAGCCAAGTACGACAACCAAATTTGTGCGGGACCCTCAGGCCGCGCAGAGCTGTTGAGGGAGCTGCCCTTGGGTCCACTGCGGCCGCCACTCACGCTCGTCAAACGACATCATCCACCGCCCACCTTCTTTCGCCGCATCGCTTGTCAACAGGACTAGGCCGCATGCCATAATACTGATTTATCATCGCAGGCAACTGCTGTCCGCCTCGCCGCCACCGACTATCGCACAAATCACTTGCTTCTACTTTGTACTGTTGACTAGTATTGCTGCAATCTTCACTAGATACCATCCACTCACTTCCCAGCCCATTGCCCCGATTCGAACCATCCACGCGCCACTGCTGCCGCTGTTGAACAAGATGGTGGATAGTGAAGCAAATTCCCCTACGTGGAAGTTCACACAGTATGTCAATAATAGCTTAGAAATACATCAACCGCTGACCAGGATCTCTAGGTGCTTCGGCGATAAGGGCGACGTCGAGGATATCACCGAGGGTAAGACAACCTTGGTCATTCGTTGCATGCGGTCTGCTGCTTGCCATCGTTATTCTAACTTACCTCCCATTGTTTACTAGCCGACATCATCTCTACCGTTGAGTTTGACCACACCGGCAACTATCTGGCGACCGGTGATAAAGGTGGACGAGTCGTCCTATTCGAGCGAAACGAAACTGTGTGTTGAACCGTCCTTCTTAGTCTTTGAAAGTGTAAACTTATATCATCTTACACAAGTCTAACGGTAAAAACCTTCCGCAGAAGAAGTCTTGCGAATACAAGTTCCATACCGAATTTCAGTCTCACGAACCAGAGTTTGACTATTTGAAGTCTCTTGAAATCGAGGAGAAGATCAACAAGATAAAGTGGTGCCGCAGACAAAATGCATCACATTATCTCCTCTCTACAAACGACAAAACCATCAAGCTTTGGAAAGTGTTCGAAAAGTCTTTGAAGGTCGTAGCGGAAAATAACTTGTCACACGATGCTACGCCAGGTAGCGTAGCCGGTGCTGGTGCCTCACGGCCTTTGGCTACGACCCAGCACTTTCGTAATGCAACGGATCTGAAGCTACCGCGTCTTACACACCATGATACCGTTGTTGCAGCCGTTCCACGTCGTACATATGCAAATGCGCACGCCTACCACATAAACAGTATATCTGTGAACAGTGACGGAGAAACCTTCATTAGCAGCGACGATTTACGAATTAACCTCTGGAATCTAAACATTCAAGATCAAAGCTTCAACATTGTCGACATAAAACCAGCAAATATGGAAGAGCTTACTGAAGTCATCACTGCCGCGGAATTCCACCCTCAAAGCTGTAACTGGTTCATGTATGCTAGCTCCAAAGGCACCATCAAACTAGCAGATATGCGCGACAGTGCCTTGTGCGACCAACATGCTAAGCGTAAGAGAAAACCTCAGTCGCATGCGACTTTTGTTTGCAAATGCAGTCTAACTTTACTCAGTGTTTGAACAAGAAGAAGACCCCGACTCCAGGTCTTTCTTCTCCGAGATTATTTCATCTATCTCGGATGTTCGATTTTCTTACGATGGCCGGTACATACTTTCTCGCGATTATCTCACCGTCAAAATTTGGGACATCAACATGGAGCGCCAACCGGTCAAAACAATTCCAATTCATGAACACCTGCGGCCAAGGTTGTGTGATACGTATGAAAATGATAGCATCTTCGACAAGTTCGAGGTTGTATTCTCAGGCGATGCAAAGAATGTCATGACAGGAAGCTACAACAACAATTTTATGATATATCCGTCCGACCCTGACAGGGAAGTTGAAGTAGTTTTACAAGCAGACAAATCGGCCTTCAAAGCCAAGAAGGTTGGTATTCCTACGCCGATAAATTCCTTGACAAGTCCCATAACGAATGGGGGTAAGAAGAATGGCTCTAGAGCAGGCAGTCCAGCAGGTGGCGCGCAACGCATGAAGAAGGAGACAGATGCAGATCAGATTGATTTCAACAAAAAAATTCTGCACATGAGCTGGCACCCTTTTGAGGACAGTATTGCTATCGCGGCAACAAACAATGTACGTCACTGTACCAGAGTACGACCGTGAGGATGGCTACTGACATTGTTTCACAAGCTGTTTGTTTTCTCCGCCCTATAGAAGCGGTCATGGCTCAGTATCATTGTTTAGAGTTGATTCTAACGGCTTGTAACCGGACGAGAAAAAGGGCGAGAGGGTTCAGCCCATCGAAGTTTACGATCCCATTATTTGGATGGCACTGCTCTTCGTTGCTCAATTGTCAGGTCAGGAGAGGCGCTGCAGGATGCATGCCACAGGTCTGACGTGGCAAAGCTATCGACTGGCAGTATAGGGTCCTGGATTACCATGGCTCTCTATTGCCAATACCTAAAGATGGCGCAGGATTGAAAAGCCGGAGAGAGCGGCCAAGGTGGCTCGAAATCCACTGCTACACTAATGAAGAGGACTGACTGTGCCTTGGACAGACCCTTGGTGTCTCGTCCCGTAGACCACTCACAATATACGGCTAAGAAGTGAAACGCTGAATTCCGTACAGACCACATTCTTCCTGTGAGACACATATATGTTTTGCCTTTCCTTGTCGTTGTAAATGACATACGCATAAGGATCTCTTAAAGGTGTGTGCAGGCAAGGCGCAGAAAATACCAAAATGTCATTTACGTGACATCATGTCCGTGGGGTACGGTAGAACATTCCCGTTCACTTCTTTTATATCCGCAGTGACGACCGAAAACTAAGTTACGGTCGTCCACTGCATGCTTTTAGAGCTTATTACGCCTAATAGACATAGACTTTTATGCCTAGCATTGCTATAGCTAATATTGTGTTTTAAGGATATATATTATTTACTCTAGTTAGCTCTATAAATGGCTATTACTAGTACTCCTGCTACTAAGTCAAAAGGGAAAACCCTAAACTAGGATAAAAAACCCCCTCGCGTCTGTGTTCGGTCCGGCGCCGGCCCTGTGACGGGTCTGAGTTACTATATATAACTTCTTAATACTTTAGAATTATAAAGCTAAAAGGAATATTAAATTAGTTTAAATAGTAAATAAATAGTTTAAGCTTTTTTAAAGTTCTTATTTTATTCTTTATAATATTTAAGTACTATCTGTTAAAAATAAGACCTATTTTTAGCCCTTTCTAGTTAAAGGACCTTTCTATTACTAGCTTGCATTACAAGCCTAATAGCTGCACTGCAGCTGTCAACAGTCACGAAGGTGGCTATTTGTTAAAATACATAAGGCTTTGTAATCCTAGGTGCAGATGGATTGGTCCACTCTTTTGAATTTAACAGGTTATAAGCCTGGTAGCACAGTGATTAGGCCCACTATAGCGTTACAGTGGTTAGGCCTACTGCAGCGTTTCGCCTACCACAGTGAAGCACTGCTCTGTGAGGCAAGGTTACGAGTTTAAACCCTGCTAAAATAACTAAAAAATTTAATTACTAGTATAAGCCTAAGACCTCTATAGGGCACCTAGATATGCAATTCCAGGGGGGGTGTTAAAATACATAAGGCTTTGTAATCCTAGGTGCAGATGGATCAGTCCACTCTTTTTGTCACGGCTTGTACCGCTGGGTCTGATATAAACGAAGTGAAGGCTAAGATTCGCAGTCGCCACTAGAAAGATGCTAGCTAGGGCCTAGTGCATAAAGGTTTTAATCTCTAACCTACTATATATAATATACGCTATCCTTAATAAATACCCCGCTTAATAAACACATAGCTATCTTATAGCTAGCTAGCCTCTTTATTATTAAAGTAGCCTAAAGGTTCTCTAAAGATTTACTATTATAAACATCCTATCTCTAACCTCTACGCTCCTAATATAATACCCCCCTAATATATAATTAACCTTAATTATAAAAAAAGCTACTTACTTAGGGCATAGACACTATAATAGAGCTTACAAAGAAAATAAGATAAGGAACCTTATATCTAGATATATAGGTGAAAAAATAATAATAATAATACTACTAATTATAAATAACCCCCCCTATTATAGGTAGTAATGTCTAAATAGTAGCTTATATATAGCTTTAATATAGTAAAATAAATATTATTACCTATTACATAGCTATACTAAAAAAAATAGATAACCTATGTTAATTTTTATAATTAGTTTAAATAAATAAGGTACCTAATACTATAGTTCTAAATAGTCTAACTAGAGGGCTTGTGTTATAGTTGCTATAAGTTCATAGCTATTAGGCATATGTGTAAGTGGCAGAGCTAATGGTTGTTATTATAATTTACAGATTACTTACCCGCGTTACGTTAGATCACTTAAGGGGTCTAGGGTTAATATAAAAGAGACTGATTTTCTCCCCCTTTTATATACTTCCTTTCTCTTATAATATCCCTTAACCTTATGAGTTACCCTTACTAGCTAAGCAGTAGCTCTCTTACTACTATTATATAGTAGTTACTAACCTTCTTTAGTCTCTAATTATTATTATTACCTACTATTATTTATCTCTATCCTTTATCTTTATCTAGATTATTAGTTTATTCCCTTTTAAATATAATTTCTTTATTTAGTTTATTATAGCTAACTTATAGCTAGTTAACTATATCTAATACTTATATTAGGACTCTGCCTCCTCTAGTAGCTTTAGAAAGTTAAGCTACTAGAAAGTCTTCTAAGAAATCTCTTACTAAGTCTTCTTAAAAGCGCTTAGCTTTAAAAATCTTAATATAAGTTTACTATATCCTTATAGTGTATCTATTACTAACTTACTACTAGTAGAATAATAGGAAAGAAAATTCTATATATATACTACTCCTAGTAAGTAGTAATATAAAATATCCTACTAAAAAACAGTAGCTATAATATTCCTAAATATCTTATTAATAAAAAGACCTTCCCTATAGAATATAATAAATCTATAAGTATAACTTCTCCGCTTACTTACTGCTTTTATATTGCTAATATCTAATAGGCTACTTAATAAAATATGCTTATTACTTCTATAATAATAAAAACTATATTATAGTATATCTCTCTTATCTAGAAACTGCTTACTTATTACTAATATATTACTAGTGCCTAGCTTAAATTACGTAGCTTTATAATAGGCTATTTAAACTTATTAAAGCTACTCCTAAAGGTAGCTACTACTATTAGAATAAAGTAAGTATAATTCTGCTACCTAGACAATAGATTATTACTAACTTACTACTAGTTTATTATAAAAGCAAAGAAAAAGCTATAGAATACTATTCTATCTTATAAAAATTCTAATAAGCGTAGATATATCTATTATACCTAAATAACTACTAATACTACTTATAAAGTAGAATATAATAAATATACTATAATAGCGCTACTAAGTAATACTATAAACCTTAAGATATAGATTAATATTTTAAACTCTCTTTGCTTTATAGCCTAGAATATCCTAATAGTAAGCTCTCTTAATATATATAGCTAATACTTAACTAACTTACTAGTAGTTTATACCTAATACTACTAATTTACTTACTTATATTAGTCCTATTAAGCTTCTTAGTAAACTTTAGGTTTATATATATAAAGAGAGAGATTCTAATAATAAAGATACTTCTAAGACTACTACCCCCTTAGTTACTATAGCTATTACTATTACTAAGGAAATAGTAATTACTATAGCTAACTTTATTATAAAGGAGTAAGTACTTAGTAGCTATATAATAGATTATTTAAGTAATTTAACTTTATTTTCTAACTTCTTACTATATTAACTTATAAACTATAATTATCTTATAATAACCTTACTATTTAACTATTACTTATAATTATTAATAATATCTCTTATTATAAAATCTCTCTTTAGTACCTATAAATTTTATAATATACTATAACCTTTTTACTTAACTAGATATTTATATTATTATATTAATTGATTGCTTTACTTTTCCGCACTGACCCTAAGGTCCGGAATCACCTCTAAAATACAAATTACATTAATATTCAAAATCCTTACCTTTATTTCTCCCCCCCTATAATATTACATTATAATAAAGCTAGTAGCAAGAGTGCAAATAAGATGCTAATAGTAATTAACATAGGCTTAGGGGGGCTAGCTTAGAGTAGCCACTACCTAAATATAGGAATAGGATAGTTTAATATCTAAAGAAGCAAGGATAACCTAATAGTAAACTAGAACTAATTTACATATCCTAAAGACATAAAATATTATAATAAGATCGCTAGCCTTATCCTAAATAATAAAGTTACCTAAGTATAGTATATTATAATAGCTATAGCTAACTAGGTAGCGAACCACGCCTAAGCTAAAACAAGAACCACAAACACTAATAATAATAATATTTATACTACTAAAGAAGTATTAAAAATAGCCCTTAAGGAGGCTATTAGGGAGAAAGCTAAAGATAATAACTACTTAACCTAGGTAAATATTATAGCTAGGCCTATACTAAAATAACTAAATACTAACCCCCCCCCTCTCTAGATCCCTAGAAGATAATATAGAGAAGTACTTATAAAAGGAAACACTATATAAGAATCACTCTAGCCTAGGGGTGTAAAAGATATAGTTATAGCTATAAATAAAGCTATTAGATAGGCCTTAGCAGTAGTAGCTAGAAGACTCCCTAGTAGGGATATAATTATTGTTAAAAATAAGACCTATTTTTAGCCCTTTTCTAGTCAAAGGACCTTTTTATTACTAGCTTGCATTGCAAGCCTGACAGCTGCACTGCAGCTGTCAACGGTCGCGAAGGTGGCTGTCAATAGCTACGTCGCAGCTGTCAACAGCTGCGACCAACCGTGTGGATAACTAATCCAAATCAATTGTGGATTATTCAATTACGTTATAGCTACAAGCGTAGCTACAACTACGCCACTAGTAATTAGGTAAGCTAGGGTGACGTAAGCAGGTTACCCTACACATAGGTTACCCTATAGCTATCTTTGACAGCGATTTTCTCTTTAACTAGAGGTTATACAAAAGTTTCACATATAGCAAATTAAAGCTAGAAGATAGGGCTTTTATTTTATATAGGAATATTTTTTAGACCAAAAGTTAGTGCATATAGGTTGCTAGTTTGTATAGTGGTAAGTTAATTTTTTAGATTTTACATACAAATGAATTTTACAGAAAATCAAAAGTAGCCCTTAAAACCCTTTTAGCAGCCCAAATCCACCGATATGGTCAGTAGGTATACGAGAGGAAGAAGATCTTTTTAATCTAGCTAGATAGCTAGGCCTCTCAATCTAACAGCCGCATTGCCCGTATAACGTCACTAAAATTAATTCTATTAGTATATAAGATATCGTAAAAGTCATCTAGATTAAATTCTATTAGTTAATAACTGCCACAACCTTCCGTTGCGTTACGTTAAATATTCAACGTGGTGGTTCTATTAGTCCCTAACCGTAGAGCTACACCTATATAGCTATTACCAGCTAGTAACTAGCTCCTTACATTTTAATAGGTTATAAGCCTAGCCTATTACTATAAAATTCTTTCTAGTGTACTTTACATATAGTTATAGAAGACTTCCCTTCTATAAAAAAGGAAGGACCCGCGAGATAAAAGCTATTCCCTTCTATAAAAAAGGAATCATTATGGTTATAGAAGACTTCCCTTCTATAAAACAGGAAGCGCGCGAGCAATATAGAAGCTTTCCCTTCTATAAAAAGGAAAATTAGTGGGTTATAGAAGACTTCCCTTCTATAAAATTAGAAGATAGATACCAATTAACAAGGTCAGGGGTCTTTAGCCCCTAATCTTAGTGCGCAAGAGGTTCTAAATAACTAGCTAAAAGAGCAAGTTATTAAGCAACAAGATACTATTAATCTATTATTACAGAAGCTAGAGGCTTTAACTATAGCTATTAATAATAGAGGCATAGAGGGTGTGGAAGCTACTAAGCCTACTAGTTAGGAGCAAGTTCAGTAGCCTATTCAAGATAAGGCCCCTAAATCTAGCTCTATACAAGCTACCTTTAATAATTTAATTATTAAGGAATTTAATAAGAGAGTTTATAGCTTCCCAGAGACTGCTAAGCTTAAAGGAGCTGAAAATTTCAATCAATAGAAATAAGCCCTAGCTATCCAATTTAGAGCTTTAGGCATGCCTAAATTTCTAGATAATCCGGATATTTCTAGGGCGCTAGGGGACGCTAACTAAGCTATTATCCTTATGTTACTAAGGGATAGCTATACAGAAGGCCCCTAAGCCGCTATAACTTAGCAAAAATCACCTAAAGAAGCCTATAATTTACTTGTATAGCAGTATTCATATAGCGTTAAAATCTAGAGGGGGTCCTTATATTCTGAATTTCATAACCTGAATTTTCATGGTTTTAAGGGGACTTTAGAAGCCTTTAATGCAGTCTTTAATAATCTACTAGCTAGATTATTGATTTTAGGGGTCCTGATTGATCCTATAGATTAGGTTAATTAATATCTTTAATCCCTAAAATTAACCTTCCCTTAGTGGGCTAAGAGGCAATGATTTAGCATGCGTATGAATAGGGCTATAGGGGCTCCCCTAGATGCCCTAAATCTTCAATTTCTAATGGCAGACCTTCTAGCTAAACAGAGGGATAAATTATCTACGGTATCTAAAGCCCTGAATTATAGGGCTAAAGACCTAGATAAGGGTGCTAAAGACAAGGAAAAGGCCCCTAAAGGTTAAAAGAAGAAGAAAGAAAGCTCTAAAGAAAATAAGGGCTCTTCTAATTCTAATAAGAAGAAAAAGAAGCAAAAGGGTTAAAAATCAGATAAAAAGGAAAATAAAGAGCTTACAGAGGGTTCTTTTATGCTAGGCAATTACAACCTTTCTAACGGAGCCCTTAATCCGTATAAGAAACCTAGTAATTATAAGACTAGTTATAAGAGCTCTAGCAATAGTAGCTCTAATTCTAGCTCTAGTAATTTGGATAATAAAAAACAAGAAATTAATTCCTTAAATGGTTTTAATTATTACAGTAAAGACATGAAAAAAGCCCTATTATATAATATAGGTTTAACTGTATATATAGTTAATTCTAGGGAGGTCTTTAGGGATTATACCCCTTATAAAAAGGGGGAATCTAACCCTATTGTAACTGGTGGTGGTCCTATTTATCCTAAGGGCCACGGTAGTGCTGTTTTTAAGGTCTTATATTAAAAGAAACCTAATAAATATAGGACCTTAGTGCTAAAGGATGCTCTATATTTTCCTTAGCTTAATGTTAATATAGTTAGTGGCCTTATTCACTATATATCTAGCGGTTGCTTTATAAAAAACCACCTTTATCTTAAAGATAGGTCTTGTATTGCTACCCTAGATATAGAAAAATATGGTTTTTTCTTTCACGTTAAAAACTAAACTATACCTAGGTTACATAAAGGGCCCTATAACAAAGAATCTTATTATATCCAACCTTTTACCTATACTAGCTTTAGGGGTTATAGCTACCCTATAGAGGTTTAAATTCCCTCTAAAAAGCCGGATTAGGCTTCTAATTTAGACGAAATCGCTAAAATCAACGAAAATGATGATGATGTTAAAGAAATCGAACGGGATAATTTAGGGGATTTAGTCCTTTCTCCAACGCCTATAGCCCTAGGTTAGGTCCCTTATAAATCTAAGGAAATAGATTTAGGGGTGTTAGAGGGCCTTAGTAATAGAAAAAGGTCCCTAATACCTCCCCAAGAGGCCTGTGGTTCTTAGGGGGCCTAGCAGGGGACTAACAGAGAGGGCCCTAATCTAGACCCGAATCTAGACCCTAATTCAGGCCCTAAGGATTTTCAATATTAACGATTACTAGAACTAGCTAGCCTATGGCATGTACGATTAGGGCACCTAGGGCTTCCTTTGCTAAAGAAAACAAGCCTTATAACTAAAGGAATCCCTGATTTTTCTAAAATTAAGGATAAAGATTTTAAATGTATAGCTTATGATTAATCTAAGGCAGTTAGAAGACCTAGGAAATTAGCTATCCCTAACCCCCCTAGAGCTCTAGATTAAATAGAGGGGGATACGCTAAAAATCAGCCCTGTACCGTACAATAAACAGTTAATTTGCTTATTTCTAGTCAATCGAAAGACTAGATATAAGTGGGTGTTCTTATTACCTAATAAGGAAGGCCTAACTGTTTATAGGGCTATTAAGGGCTTCTTTAGAGGGCTTAAAAATCAACTAGGTTAATATCCTAGGCACCTTCACTTCGATAGGGGCTAAGAAATCAATTCTAGTTATTAAAGCTAGTTAAATTCTAAAGGGATTAAATTTACGACTTCTAGTCCCTATATCCATAAGCAAAATGGATTAGCAGAGCGTTTAATTTGTACTATTCTAGATCGATTAAGGGCTACTATCTAGTGGGCAAAATTACCATTATATCTATAGTGTTTTATATTACCTGTAGTTGTTAACCTAGTTAATATAACTGCTAATACCACAAAGAATAAAAGCCCTAAACAACTGCTAGCTAGGGAGCTAAATTAGCCCTGTATGACTAATATTAGTAGTATTAGAGCTATAGGATCTCACTGTAAGATTCTAATCCCCCTAGAAAAACAACCTAAAGCCTAGAAGTTAGTAGCTAGGACTATCCCTAGAAGGTTATTAGCTACACTAGGTTCTAACACCTACTTAGTATACATCCCCTCTAAAAGGCTAGTTACAAAGACTAGCTTTATTAAGATTATAGAACCTATAGGTCCTATCTCTAAAGGATTACCTAGGCTTTCTATAGGGGATAACCCTTTAGAGAGGGAAAATGATTTAGAAATGTTAAAAATAAGA
>JFGW01000358.1:0-25753 GCA_000729825.1 Epichloe sp. AL9924
GGGAGAGGGCCTATGTAATAATCTAGGCTTTGCCTAGACCTAGTAATATAGGTGTTAATTATACAAGTAAATGATAACTTATATAATGTGTATTGTTTTATTACCTATAGCGCAGATAGATTAGGCACATCACCCACATGGTGGCGCAGACACCCGCGATTAGCCCTTAGGGCTAGACCATGACAATTATTATTTTTATTATTATTCTTTATTAATCTATTAGATTATACCTAATTAAATACATTTAAGGCTATATTATATTATTCTTTTCTTCTAGGCTTTTTTATAGGGAATATACCTTATCCTAGTAGCTTATTTTTTAATTAAGGATAATTATATAAAAGAGAGGGTATTATATTAGGAGTATAGATAAATATTAGGGTCTTAGAGATAGTTAGGGTAAAGAAGTATAAAGGGTTCTTAAATTACCTTAATAGTAAAGAGCTATTCCTTAGCTATAAGTTTATTACCTATATATAAAGTAAGGTATATAGTAAGAACTACTTACTTTTAGGTAGTAAGTTAGAGTTTAAAACCTTTATAAGCTAACCCCTAGGTAGCTGCGTTCTTATAGCAAAGAAGAATCTAGTTATCCCTCTATTCATTCATTTATCACGACAGTAGTCGTGACACCTTAGTAGCCTTAGTAAGTCTAAATATAATATAGTATACTATATTAGTATAATTAAAACCTATTATTAGATTAAGATAGGCCTTAGTAAAACTAAAGTAAGTCTCCTTAGGAAATACATCATTATTAGGGTTATCTAGCTTTATACTACTAAGAGCATCTATAAGGGTTTATACCTAATCTAAGAGTGCTAGAAAATCTAAGAAATCCCCTTTTATTATAGCTATAGCCTATAAATAAATATTAGTAATAAGGGACTAAAAGATATAGGAATTATAGTATACTTATAGTATTATAAGTATTACTATGCTTATAACACTAAATATAGCATTTAGAATGCTTTACTATAATAATAGTAAATAATAGCTAAGGGAATTAATAGTTTATCTAGGGTAATTTAGGCTTAGATAGGGGGCTTTTCTTAAAATCCGCTTAACTAGTATATAAATAATATACATATAAATATTTCTTTAAGGAAATATAGTTAGTCTTTATAATAAAAGTAAGGTAATTAGTAAGAGAAAAGTTATAATAACTAAAGGTTTAAGGATTTAATAATATATTTTATAAAAAACTATATAAGGATATAAAAGAGAAAAGTCTATAAGATAATAGTGTGTTATAGGTAAATTTATACTTAAATACTATTATTATTTATTATTATTTTTATTATTAGCTAGTTAGCAAATAGCTATATAGAAGCTAGTGAAAGCTATTTAGAAGCCTAGCTATAAGTAAGGGGTAATTATAAGGCCCCACTTATAATATAGGCACACCACTAGCATGCCTTATAAATAAGCTACACCCTAGGGCTAGGCCTACGTAATACTAGCAAGCCACTAGCTATAAGCTAGTGACTTACACGCACAACACACTTAGACCTAGCAAGCTTTAGTTAATATACTAGAGCCCCTATACCTCTTGCCTAGCTATTATTGTTCTTACACTAGCGCTTATATAGCGTATATAATACCGTAAAATTGTAAATTAAAGCTAGATTAAAGCTATCTTTAATAGCTAAAAATACATAATATCCTATTATTATAAAGTCTCTTTTTAACTAGGTAAAGCTTGCCCTTTAACCGCCGCCTTTAACCGCTGCCTTTACCAGCCCCTGCCGTAATTCAGACATCACAGATAGCTTTAAAAGAGGTTATTAATATCTCTAATAATAACCTAAGCCTGCGGGATAGTCTAGACACTTAGTATAGACTTAGTATATAGATTACTATAGGCAGCTAGTATTAGGCGTCTTAGCCACCTCCTAGCCACGACAGGGTTGCTATTTAACAGAAGAGGGTTGCCTGTTACCCACGTCCTACATTTGTACATTACTCTGTAGCCTAATCCGTGTATAGTGTTAATCCGTACAAGGATATTATATTCATCTCCTGTTGCCACATGCCTCTTCTCTCGCTCAGAGGGCAGCACGGCTAAGAAGGGTGACTAGGGTGAATTAAATGTTTACCCTGTTAACCCGTCACCCTTGCTTGGCCCATGCGTTCGTGTTGTGAAGAAAGTGGCGGGAAGAACCCCTGCACCTCATTTCCTAGCCTCGATGATGTGATGGGGTCCATCACCCTCCGAAATATACCTCACTGCTTCTCGGTTGTTGAGGATATTCATAGCCTCATATCGTAGCCTTAGATATTAGGCATTACTCTTGTTATCCTCTCTTTATTTAATGTAGCTTCCTATATTATATTTATTATTGCGTTTTTTTATGAGCTTTATTTAAAGACTTAAATTTATTAGAGTTATTAGTTTAATAGATTTAAAGCTTATAAGCTTCCTTTTTCTCTATTAGATTCTAAATTCCTAGATAGTAATTCTATATTATTATCTTCTTTTCTAATCACTTTTTGCCTCCGTCTACATCATTTCACTTCGGTAACATATATGGTGACATCTTCACCTGAAAAATGCTTAACATCTGTGATGGCGCCTATCACACCCCCTGCGAGTTCTTTATGGCAGAGTACTTCTCCAGTCGCTTTCGAGACGATCTTTACCACGACTTTCTCAAGTACTTCGTTTGTGAACTGTATGGAATTAATTAACCATCTTTCGGCGGCGCCTGCTGATGTGGACACTTCTTGTTTGATCTTAGCCATTATAAAGGTTATAGTGACTACTGAAGCAGTTATAACCGGGTGGTTCTTGCAATCGATAGGAAGTGTCATTTTTATCTCGGCATCCATTACACGTTTATGAAGGGATTTATGCTGCGCGGCTTCGGGCTGTAGTCTACAAGAGAGAGGTTCGTGTAAGCGAGGTAGGAAAACCAAGATTAGGCTTCCTAGAGTGTCTTAACGTACCTAGTAATTGCAATAGAATTGTCGCCAAGGTCGCGTTGGACATCAGACCTGAATAAGACTTTACCCTGATGGATAGATTCCTTAACAGGTAGTGGGATTATGAGTGCTATAGCGCCAGCAACGAACCCAAGAATAGTAAGGAATCTCATTGGTAGTCCGTACGGGTCAACTCTTTTGCATAGGCTAGGATAATGGAATTAGGAGGGCAAACGAAGAAGATGTTTTATCTGTATAAAATAAGATTTTTTTGACAGCTTGAGTCTACGGAGTACACACTCTATTATATACTCGGCGCCTAACACGTAAACATGCAGTAGTGTCAAGGTAAGGGTCGATGTAAATGATAGAAAACGTTCGAATTGTGCAATCAGAGGTGCAGACTGCACCTCGCTTTTGTGCCTAAAAGGTACATAGTGCGCTATAGTAGTAGCTAGTCTATAGAGGTACTTCTAATATATTATGTTTACTTATTTTCCTAAGGAGGGTTTTATCCTAGTTAAAACCATCACGCCAAGAGGTGATAATTAAGTATAACATATCGATTTATACACAAGGAACATTACTAGTACATGTATTCTTAGCTAGTTTACACATAAACAAATGTACCTAGTCTATTTTTTTTTTCTCGTTAGGCACAGGCCTTTGTGAACGTGACTTCACAAACGTGGATAATAGCTCAGGAGATATGCAGCATTCTGCCACCAGCGCAAAGTTTGCGCGGCTTCGTGGATCACGCCTTCATTGTTCGGTAGGGAAACAGTCATTGACTGCCAAGCTCAACGCAGTTGCTTTACTTTATATGTCCTTGCGAATGTCTAAATTTAGTCTCCTCCACTCCACACAGGCCTCTCATCACTTGAATTCTTTGTCATTGCTCTATGTGATTCTTCCATATTATCCTAGCCTACGCAAACGAAGCCCCATCTCCCATTAAAATGAAGTTCCTTGATACTCTTGGCTTCTTTGCTAGCGCTATAGCGCTCGCAACCGCGCTCGCAACCCCACTTGTTAAAGAAAAGGACTGTGTCCCACTACCTGATTTTCAACGCGGCGTTTTCGATATAAACACCAGGTACGTTAAACGCGCGAAAAGCATGATTAAAGATTCTATTGCTTAATTATTTCTCTCTCGTCTCTTCCAGTCAAGAGCTAGAAGCCGCACAGCACAAAACCCTCAATAAACGCGTCAGAGCCTTTCGCCGCGTCCAAATTCCACTATGGCGGCATTTGGACAACCCTGGGTATCAAATTTTGGACGTTGCTGTACGCTTTATATTGTCCGAGACCATTTACTGTTTCCGAGAGGGCGTGCATGGAAGGGCGTGCAATGCATTGCAATTTATCAATTCTGGTCGTCACAATGTTCAGATTTTTATTACAGACATTTACGGTGAAGGAATTGGACTCGGACACGTCATGGTCCCCAGTGGTCATACAGGCTATATATACGGCATGTTGGGTTACACGGGTACACGCGTCAAGGTATGGGTCAGTGAGATTCTCCATTAGTGTGGGGCGGGCAACATCCGATGGCGGTGTGTGTGGACAAATCTCTGTTGGCTTTATGTATTACTTCGTATAAAATGAGGCATTCTGGCGTGGTGTGTCTTCCCTGTTGATGGAAGACATGGTCCATTCCCCTCTCAATTTCAACTCAACCTTTTGTTCCCTGTTAATACTAAATTGCTACATCGTACTAACCTTGTCCCGAGACGCATGTCTATACTCGGTACATGTCTACAGTATGTCCCATGTCTATAAGCCTAGTTTCTATGCTGGATTTGGGTGCCTCCCTGCTTGTGCCCACAAGAAAATGCGCGATTTATTAGTCTTTTACCTACGGACTAGACCAACCACATCAACCAAATTTGATGCCTGAATGCGGATTCCACGTCCCTGATGGACTGCCCCGCTGTCCATGATCATCTCCAGCCCGAGCTGGGCCCCCGGCGACGGCGCCGAATTTTATTCCCATTGCCGGGTTCCACGTCGTAGCCATTGGACTCCCTTGAGGGGCTTGCGATTGCGGCTGTTGATCGTTGCTTCCCGCCCACGACTGGATGGATGCTTCGGCTGGGTTGGCTAATGACGACCTTGCAGTCGAGACCGGCTGCCGCTGGGGTGAGGCCGGATGTTGTTGATACGGAGCTGCAACGGGGCTCTGCAGTGGAGTTTGGTTTCGTGACAAGTTGAGGGCCGACAATGGCGGCATGCTGAGCTCCCTGCAGAAATGGATCAGCGTGTTTTTGTACCAAAAGCCAGATCGGCGGCAAGAAATGGTCATGACTTACTCTTCCAGCGCTCTAGCGTCCACACGTCGCTGAGCCACCCAACCCTTGACAACGTCGCGAAAGCCTTGGCTGACAATCTTGTTCAGGTCGTTGTAGAATTTTCTGCCGACCTCGAGGTTGTTCACGATTTCCTTGTACTTGAAGTAGGCGCTGTCCAGCGTTTGCAATGCTTGTTCACGCTCTCGAGAACCACCATCACCACATCTGCGCTTCTGCGACTCCAACTCTCGATTCGCCCGTTCCACTTCACGAAGCAACCGGTCTTGCTCGGCCGCTTCCTTGTCCAGTGCCTCCAATGCCGGCTCGTAAAGTGTGTCAAGACGCCTCTCAAAAAAGTCTTCAAAGTGAGCGGGGACGATTGGCGTGGAAGGATATGTTCTCTCGAGTCTTGCCGCCTCTTTCAAGATGTCTGGCTTAATGTCATCTCGGCGGGCACTGTCGCGCAAGGTCTCGACCTTCTTCCGTCGCTTGCTCTCGAGCCTCAAAACATCGTTGTACGCGCTCCGCACTTTACCAATCGATTGTTTGAGTTCAAGATTCGTGTCCCTTTGTGAACTAGAGGGCACAAAGTCCATCAGCTGCTGGTGCGATCCGCTCAAGATGCGAAGCAGTTCTTCATTGGCAGCAAACTTTTCTCGTACAACGCCGTCGCTGCCGGCACTGCTACCAAAGTATCCCTCGATCTCGGCGGCGTGCCCCCAAAGCTTGCCACCCTGGGCATCGCTCCGACTTTCCGGCCTTGTCCATCGATCGGTTCCATATTTTCTTCTCAATCTCTGATCTTCTTCATTCTCCGCGGCCAGCGCTGACGTGCCATCTTCAAAGACGGCCATGTCTGCCGCACGCAACTTTTCAACATCTGCCAAGCTTTTTCGAAGTCGCCCAATGGCGTCTGCCTGCCTGAGTTCTTCCGCATGCTGCACCAAGCTCGGCGGCAGGCCCAGAGGCTTCTCCAGGGCCTGCAGCGACCCGGGGAGGCCAATGGAGCCAAACAGGGCGTGTATGCCATCGGTGAGTGCCTCTAGTTCTTGGATGATGTTCTGATTCACCATTCGATCTCTTCGCTCTTCATAAATAGAGATTGCAACGTGAACCGAAAAGGGCACGAGCCTGGAGAACAAGGCCGGTCCGAATTCCGCCCTTTCGCCCAAGTACTCGAACGGCTTGGCGACTTGAGGAGGCACGCGTGCGACGGCCATGTTTGCTCTCTCAAGAGATTTCAGTTCCGACTTGGGGGGTACGTGGTCTGGAGCAGACTGATTAGCTGACGAATGAACGAATATCATCATGACCAAGCTGAGAAAAAAAAAAAAAAACCGCCGCAACGTGGGGCAACGCACTCAAGAAGATCATGTCGTTATCTTTCTCCGCCCTCTTAAGATCATCTTCGACTTTTCGTTTCAGGCCATTCAGATCATCAACTACCGATTTGTTGAGGTAATTTCCCTTCGTCTCCTTTAGACCCTCCTTCACACAGGCGACTGCATCGGTCAGCCTGGAGACCTCCTCGCCGTATTTTCTCTTCTCCAGACAGTCGCAGGCGGCCCGGTATTGTGCAGCGGCAGCAAAGTGATGATGCTTTGCCGTCATATGATGAATCCACGCGCTGCTAATGGCTTCGCTTTTCACGGCCGCCTCACCGGCCAGATTGTACAGGTCGGAAACTCCGGCAGCTACCTTGGCTATAGAAGCGTCCTTGTATCCATCCATGACGGCTTTCTGCCAAAAACATTCTTGGCTTTGGGCCAAGAAGAGCTGTGACAGTGACTTCAGCGTATGTTGATCCATGTCCTCGGGCGGGTCGGACATTCGCAACTCGGGCACGACGTGTTCCTTCATATGAGAAAGCACACCGGCCGCGAGCGAGAAGTAGTTTGCAGCTGATTTCATGCCCTCAGTGGTGGATGGAGATGTGTTGGCTGCAAGTTGGGAATACAAAGCGGCAAGGTTATAGAGGACATTAAGTAATTCGTATTTGATATTGTTTCGCACCATTGGCCGCTCTGTGTTGTACCCAAGGGCAGGGTACCAGGTGAACTCTGCACCAATCTTGCTCAATCAACTCTGTTAGCCATGTGTCAACGCGCCCAACGGGCTCCAAGCTGGCTTCGTATCGATTGTCAAGCCTTACATCAATGGGGAATTTGCCGCTTATCCAAGCCAGTTGTCCAGCATATGCCTGCAACTTCTTGACACCACTGAGATGTGGCTCCCGGACACTGATGGCGTCCTGGCGAAGAACATCAATGACGTCAAGATCTTGCTGAAACATGTCCGGGTGTTGGTCGTATTTGCTGTTTATGTACTGTCGGATCGTCGAGGCCAGCGAAAGGTGGGTAGAGCGGCGGAATGGCAGCGATAGTACGCTGCCGGTGCTTGTGCCAAGTTTGTTAGCATTGGCGTGACGCTGATGACGGATACGGGCAAGGGGATTGATTGAAGCTCGGAGAGGAGAGGAGGGGGGGCGCGTCTGGTTTGGTTGAGAGCCAGTCACTTACGTCGCCATGGTGTGAGCCCCCGGCAAGTCAAGCAGAGCGTCCCGGGAGACTGGAAATCGGGAAGCAGCTTTGCGACGTTTGACAGCGCAGTCACGCGCCCGCTCATGCTTGAGGAACACGACCAAGCTCAAGCCGTGACTTCAACGAGTTTGCATGGAGGATAAGAGACAAGGCTGGCGGGGCAATTGGTGACTCAGCACGGCGACGTCACGCGTCTGGCTGTTATAACTGGTTATTGTGGTTGCGGGCGCATTAATAAATCGGCGTCCACCCACCCCGCCGCAAACAAACCCAAGCCATGTTGGTTCGGCTCACGCAGAGAAGTCTGGCCAACTCGGCCTCATCAGCCTCGGAGCAATGAGTGTTGATAGTTGCGTAGTATTATACATATATATAAGTCCCTCTGATTCCAACGAATCTGCTTGTACAAGTGCAAGTTTTCCTCATCATCCCCCCCCTTCCTCTACAACCCTCCATGATTATCCTCTCTCTCTACATCATCTCTTCCATTCTCTCGCAGTTTGGAGTTTCGCGGCGGAGCTTCATCGCACGTGCAATTAACGGGAGGGGGGGTAAGGAAAGAAAATCAGTTTATAAATGGTACGAGGAGCAGAGAATGCCCTTCTTCCACACGCCTCTCAGGTTTAGAGTGTCCCGAATGTCATTCAACGGGTTACCCTCCACCAGGACCAAGTCTGCTCTCAGCCCCTCTTGGATTCTCCCTCTGTCCTCGAGGCGAAATCGTCGCGCCGTAATGGACGTGGCTGATCGGAGAGCCTCAATCGGCTCGAAACCGCAGTGTTTCACCAACATGCCAATTTCATGATGGGCAGTAAGGCCGTATGCCATTCCGCCGACCCGGCCAGTTGTATCAGTGCCCCTGTTGATGTTGGCAAGGAAGATCAGCAAGCAAGAAAGTCAATATCAATGGCCACGACTCGTCGATGGAGACGGGGCACACTCACATGATGACATCAACGCCAGCGTTCCTCATCATCTTGACGCTCTCGTATGCATACTCCACCCGACATGTGTCGGTCGACATTGCAACACATTTGCACATGAGTGCTTTGGCGGGGCCGGGCAAGAACCTCTGAGCTCGTGGGTCGTTTGCATACTCCTCCTGATCTTTGAGACCTTGATTGGTCATGCTCGCGATACCGACAAGGGTAGGGTTGCAGTGGCTGCGCGAGGTCATTGAAGTCAGTTTTCCGAAACGCTGCATTTTCGTCAGTACTCACGCATTGTTCTTCTTGTACGCATCGATCAGCGCCGGCGTTGGGGGATAATCCACAATCGTGTGAGCTGTGCCGTCGGCACCAGCGTCCAAGATTTCAATTGCCGACTGCAAGCCAAAGGCGTGGGCGAAACACTGAAGCCCGTTCTTGTGGGCAGCTTCAATCACCATTCGCTGCAGTTCTACAGACGGCTTGGGGAGGTCGACATTGAGGCATTTGCCATCCTCGTGAAACAGCTTCACGAAATCCGCGTCCTTCTTGCGTAGCTCGACGAAAGCATCCACGTCGGCTTGTGTCTTCAGATTTGGCCATTTTCCAACAGCTGTTTTGAACTAGCATTTCTTGTCAACATCTTTTCCCCTCCCCTCCCCTCCCCTCCCCTCCCAAATCAAACACATGCGTGTCAGGCAACAGCCGCTTTGATGGCCGTAGGAGGAACAAGGCGCGCACGTGGGAGGCAACGAAAATAGTTTACTTACCTCTGCCGAAGCATCGTGAGACAAGAGGAGGGCGGCCGGCCATCCACCCTCAATAGTGGCGCCGTGGCACGCGGCCCTCAGGTCCGCAGCATCGCTATCCTCCGCAGCAACCGTCCTCATTTTCGACATGATGTCGGGCTCATTGTGCATGTCGCAGACGGTGGTGACGCCGAACTGAAGCGATTGCTTGAGAGCCGCGGCCTCGTAGACATGCACATGGGCATCTATGAGGCCCGGCATTAGCGTGTGACCAGGCTTGTCGATGACGGTGGTCGAGCCATCGGGAAGAGGAATCGGCCGCGTCGACACTTGCGCTATTACACCATCTTGGACAAGAGCGTAGCCATTCGGAATCTCGACATGGCCATCAAAGATGCGAACATTTTGGAAGAGCAGCGAAGATGGCGTTGCCGCACAAAGGAGAGAAGAAAAGGGCTGACCCATGTCGAGTGACGAATCCAGTGTTGCAAGCAAATTCGGTGAGACATGACAATGAGAGTCGCCTTGCTAACAAAATTGGTTCACAGGGGGTCTCATTTTACAGAAGGAAAGAGGGAGACGACGAGGGCGGCAGCGGCGGCAGCGGCGGCAGCGGCGGCAGCGGAAATCATTCGGGATGCCAGTCAGCATTCATGGCAGGCACTATGAAACCTACAAGCCAACGCCGCGCGCGCACCTGGGCTTGTCGTCATCCAAAAGGGAAGCAAGGGAAGCAAGGGAAGGGAAGCAAGGGAAGGGAAGGGGGGGGGATAAAGTTCGAGACCCCATCGACGACGGCGCCAGGTCTTACGGGCTCTCTCTGGCTTGCTTGCACGTGGTGACAGACGCAAGTGGTCTACGGAGTACAAGTTTCGCCGAAAAAAAAGAAGTAGAAAAAAAAAAAAAAAACTGTGGATTGTGGATGCGATGCTGGTGGAAAGGCGGCCACCTCTTGGCACTCTTGAGGCACACTTTGTGAATCCATCCCGCCAGTCATCGGGGTAAGTAATGTCGTAATGTGAGGGGGTCACAGCAAGACAGCGAGGGGCACAACTGCTAGCAGTTAAACTGTGGCGGCTTATTAATCCGTAGTATGTCCTCGATGCGGCGGACACTGGCGCTCAATGGCGCTCGGGATGCGCGTTTACATGCATGTAGTTTGCCCATCGGGAAGAGGAGAAGGGTTATAAGGGCCCCCCTGCCCTGGAACCTGGAACCTGGAACCTGGAGGCGACTTTGCCACGAGGTGCTGTCGGCGATGAAACATGATTGCAGAGCAGAGACAACTCCTGGGGGTGGATGGGCAAGGCGGGCGGGCAGAATGGGCCAGGCCCCAGGGACGGCGTCTTGTAAATTTTGGCCTATAATATTAACTAATCCATCAACGAATTCCATCGGGTATATACAAAATGAACCGCAATCCATGATTATGGCATCCGTGCTCCTGGAGGACAATGTACATGCGTACATGCATGTACATACGCGTATTGCGCAAACATGCAGCAACGAACTTTTCATCATGCAGCAGCAGCTAAGCCCAAAACGGAAGAGGTGAAGAGGTACGGAGTACGGACGATGTCGTACGGAGCGGAGTGCCTTTGCACAAACCAGCAACCCCATGACATCCGGGATGGGACCTCATGGGACCTCATGCGCATTATAATTTATCGCCAACCCACCCCCCATCACAGACGTGACTGTCTTGACGCACTGAGCGCCCACGCTATCCGCCTGGTAGGCGTCCGTCAGAACCCTGTCGATTTGCGTCCGTGTGGCAACGCTGCCCGGCATGATGCTGTCCTCGAGTTTGTCCAGATCGGTGACGTCGCAGTGCACGAATTTCGGGACCGCCGCGTGCCGTGGATTCTGGACAGTTCGTCGGCGATTCTCGCGGCATACGGATTACTTGTCGGCAATATCCAGGACAACCACTCTCGAGCCTTGGAGACAGAAGAGCTTGACTGCCGCCGCGCCGATGCTTTCAGCCCCGCCCGCCCGTGATGGGGACAAGCTTGCCACGGAAACTGGGGTAAATTGCGGATTCTGCCATCATGTACCGAGTAGAGTATCATGTTATCGCGATATCTGGTCTTACATGATCTAAGACTTTGAAAAGTTGCCACCGGTGGGAAAACATTCGAGCCCCGGGGTTCACGAAGACATGGATCCGCCAACAGAAAAAAAAAATGCACACGGAAACCTGGAAGCTTCACCGATAGGACTCCCTGACTCCTGCATACATAGACCAGATTCTACCCCAACGAATCCCGCCCAAACATGCTTGACATGGCTCACATGAGCATGGCTCCCGTCATCACCATACGCTGGGGGGGTGCATCAGATGCAGTACCTTTGGGAGCAGAGTGGGTGGTACCAAGGCCGGTACATCCTGGAGTGCTCAGCTGATTGTGACCTGAGCCAACATTCCCCTGTAAGGTATTGTTGGCGGCCGAGATGCTTCCTGCCGATCTTGTATGTACTTGATGCCGGAATAGCGCTGGACATGGCACCGGATGGCTTTTGGGGAGCAGATTCTGGCGGGGCAGCATGGCTTTGTTGACGACGATGCTGCTGCTGTGCTAAAGTCGACAGCGCCTCCTGCACCACAAGGACCTGCCACGACAGCTAGGTCGCTACCCAAGCTGACTCGTGTGTTTGTGAAGGCGGAGAGAGCCTCTCTGCTATTCATCACATATGCGCAGTCATAGATATGCCAGCCAATCTGGAAGCTGCCCCCTAGTAGTGCGTGCACCTGAATGCCCGGAGGCGGGAGACCCCCCAACAAGAGCCGTCGGGTAGGCGGGTCATCACAACACCAGACCCAGTGGCACCGGAGACATGGAACCCAGCTCGAAGGGTAGTAAAGATGGCAAGGCCAACGGCTTCGGATATAACTTTGGGCGGTGTAGCAAAAAATGACGCGGTTCTCGGGTCTTTGCCTGGTTGGGTCGATCAAGCCAACTCGAGGATTCCTTCGCTTTTTAGGTTGGAGGCTGGCCAGAGCCTGGATCAGCGTAGACACCTTGCCCTTGGCTGTGATTCTGTTAGCACAAAAACGACATTACACAAATTGGGGCAGTTAGGGGCACGTACTCCGTACGTACCGCAGAACGATCGGGGGATCGCAGCCGCCTTGTCACATTCCTTGTCCAGGGTTTCCGGCATGAAGTTTCGACTTCCTGGTTTGTGGGGGCAAGGCGGTTGATGGGAGCGGCAGCACCGGCGCTGAGCATACTCTTGAAGCGGACGCCCCAGCTCCATCTCTCGTGCTCATGATGCGTGTCGGCATGATGTTGCTGATGAAGAACGCGTCGGCTGCTGGGGCGGCGCCGGATTTGACTGTCCTAGTGTTTGTGCGGCCGATTGTGCATGTTGCTCGTTGTGCTGGGCCGGTGGTGATGGTGGTGGGAAATATGGCGGCTCGATATGCAGAGGGGGGTCCTGCTGCTGCTGCAAAGGGTCGTTGTGATTGTGGTTCCACGTGTTGTTGAGGTCTGCATCTGAGTAATAGGAGGAGGACCTAGGGATCATGATTATTAGTACGCGTTCCCAGCGAGCTGGGAGGCAGCATCGGTGACGTTGCTTTTCTGAAAAAGATAGAGATATGGGTCGGGTCGTGACGAGCTAAGATGATCAATCTAATCTAACGGTCAGAGGGAAGGGTAACCGAGTGTTTGATTAATTAACTAATGAATCCATGACAGAGGGCCTTATCAACGGCAGAGGCCTCGTTGGAAAACCTTCTGACAGTCAGATTTCTCGTTAAACGTTTGAGTAGAAAGAAGTCCACCGGAATTAGCACTATCGTGACTCCTGCTTGAGGAGGGATGTTAGATTTCACAGCTAATCAGGACCACTTCGGCGATTACGCGGTGGAGTGTTCATCAGGGCTTGTACTGCCTATAACCTGTACTTATGTAACTTGTACCATACATGCAATATAAGTTGTCATATCATACAATTCTAATAGGTTATAAATTCCCAGGGCAGTCTTTCGTTCTCCGGCTAGCTTTGCCATTTATCCAAGCACAAATCAGCTTCCTAGGTACTGAACCTGGAGAAGCAGACTGTTATCGTAGCAGGATGTGGAACTAGCGCGCATGATATCTTAACGATTCGCGCAATGGGAGGATTTATTAGTCAGAGGGATCCTTAGAAGGTGATAGGACCTTGTCAGATAGTCTGATTAATTAATCCGTAACAGGAGTCCTTTCTAATAGTTAGAGACCTATTGATAGTCAGAGAAATCATTAGTCAGTGTGGTCCCTAGCGGTCGGAGGGTCTCGTCAGACGGTTAGATCAATCGATCTAAGACAACGGGAGACCTTGTTAACGGCAGAGGCCTCGTTAGCGGACCTTTCTGATGGTTAGACTCCTTGTTAATAGTCAGGGAAATCGTCAGGCAGAGGGGTCTTTAACGGTCGGAGGGCCTTGAAGGAAGGTTAGAGCCATCGTCAGACGGTCTGATTAATTGATCTGTGTTAACGGAAGACCTTGTGGGATCGCTTCGCTTTCCCTAATCATTTGGTATCAGTCATCTCGTGGCTAGTTCGGTCATCCGGCACCTAGCATATATAAGATATAGCGTCGACTGCAAACTTCAACCACTGCCGGTGCGAGGCGACGAGCACGTGCGGCCCGGCGAGCCCAGTTTGGCCATGGTGCCAATGGCACGGGATGAAGCCATCGCTTTGCTGTGTCTGCGCTCGTGACCCGCTCGTGACCCGCTCAAGGTCCCTCGTGTCTTCTCGGTTAGTGTTGCACCCACAAGGGCATAATTGACCCTTGCCGCACGATAGTCTCGCTACTTAACTAGCTAAGACAACAGTCCACCCCTAGCTAGTTATTTTCTAAGACCTCTATAACTTCATAGTATGTTTTAGTACTATATAAGTACCTTACCTTTAGTAAAGGTACTTATATATTTAAACTGTAGTCCTTACCCTCTTATAGGGTTAGATAACTTAATAGAGGTAATTATATTAAACCCTAGCTTTATAGTCTAATATAGTAGTAATTATTTAGTGTTTATAATAATTATACCTTTCTTCTAAATTAGTACTTTTCTTTTAAGTTAATTAATTATTTAATCTTTAAATAATTAGTATAGACCTAGTAAAAGAGAGGCCTAATTTATTAATATTATAATTAGGTAACCCCTAGTACGCTAGGATTAATATTAATATCTATTAGTTTAATAATAATAATATAGGATATCTTATAATATTTAAGGAATCTTTAAAAAGTAATAAGCTAGCTATTAAGCTATAGGAGCCTTACTACTAGGACCTATAGTATAAGATAGTTAAGGTAAGAGCTATTAAAGATAGAATTTAGGTCTTTATTAATCCTAATTTAAATATATAGCTAGATTGCCCTCCTAAGCCTTAAATTCTAGTAGAAAACAAAACTTAGCGAAGAGAAGGGTAGTAAAAGCTACATAGAGTTAATTATCTATATTAGAGACTATAGGAGTCTAAACACGCTTATATAGCACTAGAGCTATCTTCCCTAGTGTATAGTAACCTTAAGGAGGCTCTTCTAAAGGTTATAATATACTTAAAGAGAGCTACTTCTAATACCCTTAATAACCTAATAATACTAAAGATAGCGCTTAGTTTAGAGTTCTTAGTAGTTATTATTAGGTCTTTAATAGTTAATTTTAGAGCCTTATAAAGGCCTTATAAGAGTATTATACCTAGTTTATAGTAATACTTAGGCCTAAATATAAGTAAATAACCTTAAGGTATATATCTTTTTATAATAAGATTAGAGAGCTTATAAGGAATATAATACCCTTAAATAGGACTATTAAGTATTATACTAAAGTTAATTTTAATAAGACTATTAAGCAAAACCTTATAAGGATAAATATTAATAAATAGCTTATAAATACTTTAATTAGCTATAAGAAATACTTCTAAGTAAACTACCCTATTACTAAAGGTAACTTACCTATAGAAATAATTAATAATGCTATTAGGGTGTAAGAACAATGATAGCTAGGCAAGAGGTATAGGGGCTCTAGTATATTAACTAAAGCTTGCTAGGTCTAAGTGTGTTATGCATACGAGTCACTGGCTTATAGCTAGTAGCTTACTAATATCACGTAGACCTAGCCCTAGGGTGTGGCCTGTCCGCAGGGCGTGCTAGTGGTGCGCCTATGTTATAAGTAAGGCCTTATAATTATCCCCTTACTTATAGCTAGGCTCCTAAATAGCTTTTACTAGCTTCTATATAGCTATTTGCTAACTAGCTACTATATTAAAATAATAATAAATAATAATAGCGTTTAAGTACAAATTTGCCTTTAACTCCCTATTATATTACATACTTTTTACCTCTATATCCTTAGTTAACTTTTTAAAACTATTATAATATCTTAAGTTACCCTTATATTCCCCTTATTACTCCCCTTAGTTTTATTATAGATTTAGACTATATTCCCTTAAAGAAATACTCTTATATACACTATTTACACACTAGATATACTAACTTTAAGAAGAGCTTACTATCTAAGCCTAAATTACCCTAGATTAACTATTAATTCCTTATAGAATTATTTACTACTACTATAATAGTAAAATATTTAAAATACTATATTTAATATTATAAGTGTAGTAATACTTACAACACTATAAGTATACTACTATTTCTATATCTTTTAGTCTCTTATTACTAATGCCTTTATATAGGCTATAGCTACTATAAAAGGTAACTTTTTAGATTTTCTAGCTTTAATAAACTAGGTATAAACCCTTATAGTTACCCTTAGTAGCTTATATAAGGAAGACCCTAAGGACTAAATATTCTCTAAGGTAACTTACTTTAGTTTTACTAGGGCTTATCTAAACCTAATACTAGGGTTTAATTATGCTAATATAGCACACTATATTATATTTAGCCTTACTAGGGCTATAAAGGTCTATTAGGTTTATCTCTTCCTTACCTATACGCTAGTCTTTTGCTTACTTCTTAGGGTAAGAGGTATTAATTTTATATAACTAGTATATTATTTCCTACTAGTAACTTTCTATTACTATATTTCTAGCTTCTATCCTAGGGGTAGTAAGTACTCTAATTCTTTTTACTATCTCTTTACTAACCTTTTTATAGCTAAACTATTATAAACTTTCTGTTAAGAACTGGCCTTATGGCTTCTGCTTATAAGCGTTTAAAGTGAGAATATTATTCTTATAGAAGAAGAAAGGAACTACACTAGTAGTTACATAGCGCCCGGATTTATAGTAACTTATGCGTAGCCTGTGCGTGGTTTGTATATAGCCTTAACCTAGCCGTATATAGTCTGCGTACTTTCTAGAGCTAGACTTAACCTAAGCTTATAGCTTAAGTCTATAATATACCCCCTTACTTACCTCTCCCTTCTCCCTTTTAGTTAAAAATAAGTAAGTAATAAGATTATAGTCCCCCTATATATAGGAACTAACCTTAGTGTAGGTAGAGACTATATCCTATTAAGTAAGGTGCCCTTTAGTGTAAGTAAAGACCACGCCCCCTTAAGTGGCGTATGCTATAGGGCTATGGGTTCTCTATATAGGCTATAAAAATTTTTTAGCGTAGGTTTGCCTTACTCTAACCTTCTCTATTATATAGGCAAATTTACTTTACTCTAACCTTACCTCTAAAAACACTAGCCTACCCTATTTTTATACCCACTACTAGCTATCTCTATACCTTACTTACTCCCTTACCTTTATAGCTATTTTATAATCCTACCTTTACCTATAAAATCCTAACTTTATTTTAAGTAATGCCCTTATTACTAACTAGCTATTAGATAATTACATAATGTATTACCCCTATTTATCCCTAGCCTACCTTTTAAAAGTAAATAATACATACTCTAGCTAGAGCTAGACCCTATGCCCTTAGAAATATAAATATTTCTATCCCCCCCTATAATTCTAAACTCTTATAACCTATTATTATTATAATATCTCCTTATATATCCTTCTTATCCCCTCTCCTTAAGCCTAAATAATTATCTATCCCCATTTTTATTCCCTTTCTGCCTTTACTATATTTAATCTTACTATTATCCTAGCCCTTACTAGCATTACCCTACCTCCCCTACCTTCTCCTCCTCCTCCTAGCCTAGGTAAGGGCACTTACCTTAGTAAGTATATCTTAGAAGGTAACTTAAATAATAAGGCCCTCTCTAATAGCAAAGAGTATAAGTTCCCTTATAGCCCTTATATAAATAACCTCCGCACTAAAGGAGAATATATATGTGCCCTAGGCGCAAACTAGGCCTACGCCCCTTGCTAAGTTACCTATTATTTATATGTCTAGGAGATATACCTCTATAGCGCTAACCTAAAACTCTATTATATATTTAAGTATCTTAAGAACCTTTTAGCTACTAGATAAGCTATTAAAACCCTAGCTATAAAGCAAACTATATCTGTTAAGGGATAATATACTATCCTAATAAAAACCTTTATCTATTACTAAAAGTAATTTAATAGTATATTAGCTATAGCTTAAATTAATCTAGCTAAGGCCTAACCTCTAGCCTCCTCTCCTATAGGTGCTACCTATACCTAGGGAGCATCTAAGGCATAGTAACTTATACTTACTAATACTACCCTTACTCACTAGGGCTATAATAACCTAGCTACTAAATTTTTTTATAGTATATAAACTATAAATAATAACTTAACCTAGTTAATCTCCGTATAGGAGTAAGGTAATGCCTAGGTGTAATAAATGTTAGCTAATACCTATGTCCTAGCTAAAAACATAGTAGCGTTAGCCTATACTATAGAGAAGAAACGCTAATGCTATAAAGGAAATAGCAGCGGCCCTCCCCTTTCCTAATTAATTTTTATTTAGGTAAAAACTTAGCGCTAAAGTGCGCGCGCATTAGAGGGAAACTAGTTATATTAATTTTCTATAGCTAAATTAAATTACACCCTTTTAGGGCTATTATTTGTCTATATATTACCCTATTATAACTTAAATTAATTAAGTGCCTCTATGTCTTATAAGCCTTCTAATGGTTCCTACGTTAGCTAGATATAGCCTTTTTATTTAACTAAGATATTCTAGTTTAAACCTTAACCTAGCGTGTTCTTAGCTACTAAAATTTCCTTTACCTAAAACTCTAAGAGATTATTATTAGTATCTATTATAACTAGGTCTAGTAGCAGTTATTTATTAGCTAGTTTCTAACTTAGTAGAGGATTACCTATTACACGCTATACTAGGTTAATATAAAAGATAGGGTGTAGTCCCCTTAGGATATCTAGTTTAATAGTTAAAGGCATAGGGACCTTAAGCACCTTATACTTAGCTATAACCTAGTCTAACTTCTTATAAGGTTAGTTTATTTTAATATTACAAAGACTAAGCTACATATAGTCCCTAACCTAGAACCGCTCTGCTAGCCTATAGCTACTATTTATCTCCTCCTATTACTACTGCTAAATAAAAGCTATTATAGCCTACGTTAAATCTATACTATTCTTTAGGTGCTGTAAGAAGGCCTAAGCCCTTCCCTTCGCTAACGTTATAAATAGTCTTGTAGTAAATAACTCCTAAATTATAGGCATATTAAACCTATATAGGGCTATGTTCGCGCTTACTCTAGTTACTAATAAGTCCCTGTTATTTAATGCTAGTTAATAGGCTAGTAGGTAGTCTAGCTATTTAAACTAGGAGAAAGATAGTATTACGCGTAGAATGGCTTATACCTCCTAGTTAGCCCTCTCTATACTACTGTTTATTTGTGGGTAGTGTAATATAGAAAGCAATTATTATATGCCTACTCCCTTATAGAGTTTAGTCTAGAAATTACTAAGCTAATCTAACCTATAGTCTATAATAATCTATGTAAGGAACCTATAGAAGCGCCACTAGTAATGCTTAAATTATTTTACATATGCCTTAGCTACTATTAATATTATTGCCTCTAACTAAATGTACTTGGATAGCTAATCTATAATAACTATTAGGAACCTTAGCTGCTCCTAACCCTAGGCTAGAAGGTTAGTTATAAAGTTAATAGATATTTGTGACTAGTACCTGTCTAGCAGTGGGATTAGTTTTAATAAGCCTTGTTATAGTTACTAGCTCTTTCTCCCTCTATAATAGTGGTAGTTCTATACAAAACAAGCTATATCCTACGACATGCTATTCTAATAAAAGTCCCTTTAAAGTGCCTTAAACATTATATTCCGCCCTAGGTAACCTAATAAGGGTAAGTTATAAACCTATTATATTAATGTTATAGTTAGTGGTTCCTATTTAGGAACCTATATCTGCCCTTAGAATTAAAGCGCCCCTTTTATGCTAATCTAATAGTCCGCAATCTGCTCTCTTGTGTTAGTAGCATCTAGGAACTTCCTAGCCCCTATTACTACTACGTTAACCCATAACCTATAAGCTTTATCCTAGGTTATAGACTAGTCCTATAGGGATTAGAGGTGTTTGTCTGTAAATAATAACTTGCTAGTAGGAAGACTCCTTAACAGGGCTAAACTAGTATTTGTAATAACCCCCTCTGTTACTATAATAGGCTTAAGGTAAACGCGTGGTTATCCCCTCTTAAAGCTAAATTTCGTAGGGCTTATTATAGATTAAATAATTAAGGTTTTTGCTCTATCTATTTCTAGCCTATCTAGATAATATTGCAATAGCGTGTCTAGTTATTCCGCTTATATACCTAGCCTGTATTATAGGTAAAAGTTAAAGAGTGCTAGAATCTCTGCCTATTATGCTTATTATTCTAATATCTCCCTTAGCGCTATAAAGTACTTAAGGTTTTTATAGTCTATTAATATTATAAATAGTTTACTTATACTCTAAAGCTCTGCTAACTACGCCTTAAGGTAAGAAATAATTACTAGCAGTTTCTTATTATAAATAGTGTAATTCCATTAAGTAGCCTGTAATTAAGCTAAATAGTAAGCTACTAGGTGTAAGATACTATTATTACTAAACTAAGAGAGATAACCCCCTAATACTATACTAGAATAATCCGCCTTTACTAACATATCTTTCTTAGGATCCTATTAAGTTAGGATTAGGTATAATATAAAGGTTACCTTTAATACCTTAAAAGCCTTATTACACTTCTCTATCTAGTGGAATAGGGCTCCCTTTTTTATTAAGTTAATTAGAGGGCCTGCTAAGTCTAAGAACTTTAGTATAAAATTATAGTAAAAGTTAGTAAATCTAAGAAACCCATGGACCTTGCGGACCCTTATTAGCGCCTCCTAATCCTAAATTACTGTAATCTTCTCCTTATCTAGGCGGATTGCCTTCCTTGCCTAGATAATAAACCTAAGGTATTTAACCTCCTTAGTTACAAACATATATTTCTTAATATCTAGGTTTAGACTAGCCTGCTATAGTTTAAATAGCACGCCGCAAACCTTCTATATATAGTCCTTTTGTAATTCACTTAAGTAAACTAGGACATTATTAAGATACGTAGTAACATAATTACCTAGGATGCTGCTTAAGGCGCTATTAATATACCTTTAAAAGGTTATAGGTGCGCTTACTAACCTAAAGGGGTATACTAACTACTTAAATAAACTAAACCTTGTGCAGAATGCTATCTAGTGTTCTTTGCCTTTAGTAATGTGTATATAGTAAAACGCTAATTATATATCTAGCTTTATAAACTACCTTGCCTCTAATAATAAATATAGTGTCTCCTTTACTAATAGTAAGGGGTAATAGTCCTATTCTGTGATCTTATTTAGGGCGCAATAGTTTATATAAAACCTCTAATTACTACTAGGTTTCTTTACTAATAATACTAGGGCTACTGCTAATAATAAACTTGCTTAGATCTAACCCTTATTTATTAAGTCTATTACTTGCTTTTAAATCTTAAGTAAATGCTCCTAGGGCATGTTATATAATAGTGCCTATAGTAGGTTAGGTTTGTTTCTATTTACATTATACCTAAGGCAAATATAGTAATCTAACTTCCCTTAGTGTAGTGGTAGAATATTTACCTTACTTTCCTAAAACAAATCCTTAAAGTCCTAAAGCGCCTCTAGTAAGGAAGCGAGAAGCTCCTCCTCTATAGCCTTTAGGGTTATATTAATTTACAAAATAGATATAATTTCCCGCAGGCTTATAGTATAAAGCTAAATATGTTCCTTTTATCTCTTTGCTTGCTATACTATCCTAGTGAAGGTTAAACCTAAGATAGATATTATAGGTTAATTAACCTTTTTATTAACCATAGCCTAGATACGTAAACCATTTGCTAATTCTATACACACCTATTAGTGTGTTATATCTAAGGTGATTTTATTCCGTTCTATCTACGGTGTACTAAGGATAAGTTACCTTGTTAGTCCTAGGATTATATATGCCATAATTAGCGTTTCCTATCTATCTAAATCTAACCAAAAACGAATAATATGCGATATATATGATTGTTTCTTATAGCTCTCTTTTCCCCCTTATTTTACACTAATAGCTATGTAAACTAACCTCTTAGTTAGAAGAGGGAGGCATTCTAATTAAAGCTTTTAGACTAAGCGTTTACTTATAGCAGCGTAGTAGTTATAGCCTATGTTAACTTAAGTATCTATAAAGGTAGTCTTATTAATTAAAGTAAGAACTAAGAAGGGGAATAAATCTATATTATTCTAGATCTCTTTATAGTCCTTATTCGTAATAACTATATGCTATAAAGCCTCTCTATACCTTCTTCTCCTATTCCCTATTAAATAACTTAATAATAGGGTTACTCTTTTCCTAACTATACTATAGACTTAATGTCTAAGTCTATAGAAGTTATATCCTCTGTGTTATAAATATTAATAGAAGACTTCTTCTATAGCTAGATAGCGGGGCGCAAAGAGTATACCATAATAAAATGCTTAGAAGAGCTACATTATATATATTTCCCCTTATTATAGCGTGTATTAAACATATCTTAGGTAACTTATTTAGCCTATTTACTACCCCCTTTATTACCTAACCTTTAGCGTCCTATAGACTTTCTAGAGCCTTATTAGGTCCCTATTATAGCTATAGATTAAATATCTATTATTAGCGTGTCCTTATTATACGCCTTAGTCTTATTTAGGTTAGGCACCTAATTACTATGTCTCTGCGTCTAGTGTCTTTCCTCTAATTAGTAGGACTTAATATTTAGCGTAATGCTTTAATAGCAGGCTATTGTAGAAATATAATTAGCCTAGGGTATATCCTAACCTACGCTATAGTCTCTTATTTGTTTATTAAGCGCTATATATAGCTTAGATAACTTTACTAAGTCTAACTAATTAAGCCCCCTAGCTAGAGCTAATTTCTGTTTAAAACAAATATAGAAGTCGCTAAATTGCTTATTTTGTTATTATATTAACTAATTAAGTTCTATAATAGCTAATTCCTATTAATAAGGGTTATTAAATATCTCCCTAAGGTATTTAAGAAGCTACTTTAGGCAATAGTTAAGTAAATAGCCCTTTTTAAAGAAGGGTGTGACCTATGCCTATACCTTAGGAGATAGGTTCTAGTAAATAAAACACCACTAGTCCTGTTTATTACTAATAAAATCCTTATTTATAAGTAACTTATAGGCTATTAGGCCTTTCTAAGCCACAAATAAAACCCTATTACTATTAAAGGGGGGCCTAGTAGGAAGGGGTTTTTGCTTAGGCTAAATTAGTATAGGTGCTATATTATGCTTATTAGTTAAGTACTTAATTTACCTTGCTTACTATTTAAGTAAGTGTTATAATATTGCTAACTTATTAGTATCTATCCTATCCTATAGCAATAGTATATCCGCTAGTTAATGTGTTTCTATAGTAAAGAATAATATATATTAAGAACTAGCCTTATAGCTTTTGCTTATAAGCGTTTAAAGTAAGAATATTATTCTTATAGAAGAAGAAAGGAACTACACTAGTGGTTATATAGCGCCCGGATTTATAGTAACTTATGTATAGCCTATGCGTAGTCTACGTGCAGCCCTAACCTAGCTGCACACAGTCTGCGTACTTTCCGGAGCCAGACTTAACCTGAGCCGCACACAGTCCGCGTACTTTCTGGAGCTAGACTTGACCTGAGCTTATAGCTCGAGTCTATAACACTTTCCTATACCTAGAAGGTAAAGGTAATTTTATATTTAAGGTCTTATAACCTAGGTTTTATGCCCTAGGGTATTATAAAATATTGCTTTTACTAAGTAATACAGGAGCTAATTAGTAAGGATAAGGACTAGGGTAAGTACCTTCTTTATAGAGATATAATTCTTTTATATAAAGGGGCTATAATAAAGGGGTTTCCCTTAACTCTTCTTACTCTTTAAGCGTGTTTTTATTTGTTTTTTAGTAAGTAATCTAAGGTTTCTTAGTTTAAAGTGTAATAGTAGCTAGTAAGGCTAGGCCTTTTTTATAGGAATATTATATCTCTTTACCTATAACTTACTTATATTTTACTATTCTTATAGGATTTGCTTTAGTAAAATGCCTAAATTACACATTACACGCCTTCTATATCTTTAGCTAGGACCTATTAGTTATATTTGCTTAGCTAACCCTTCTATTTTACTAGGTATTTATTGCCTTTATAGGTCTTCCTATAGTCCTTAACTTCCTTTACTTTATACTTATTTTCTTTATTTTTAAGGTCTAGTATTAGTATTTCCTTATCCCTAGTGTCTTTATAGTAATTCTATAGCTCTAGTAAACTAATATAGAATATATTATATAGCTAACTAAATTTTTTAAGTAATGCTAGTTAGTATGCTTGTTTTCCTATAGTATTAAGTACTTAAAATAGTCTAATAAATCTAGGGATTAGCTTCTATTTTATATTCTTAAGTCTAATATTCTTTGCTAATAGTACTATAAAGTTATCTCTTTTTAAGGTTAATAGCTAGTAGCGCTTATTATAGTACTTTGCCTAGGTTTTAGTAGCTTTTACCTAGTTTTCCTTTAGTTACTCCCTAACTTTATATAACTTTATAATATATACATAGGCTTTTAGCACCTCCCCTTCCTTAATCTTATCCCTAAGAGCTAGCTAAAACTTAAGTAAATATCCTATAAGGGAGTAGTTTAGAGAGTAACTTATAGTCCTATTAACTATATTATTACATATAAATTAGGCCACTAGAAGTAGCTTTAGCTATATTTACTAGTTCTTTACAATAAAGTATTAGAGGTAATGCTTAAGCACTTAGTTTATTCTCTTTATTTACCTATTAGTTTAGGGGTAAAACGCTATAGAAAGCCTCTGCTTTACGCATAATAGGTAACATAAGTCTAACTAGAATTAGCTTATAAAGACTAATCCCTTATTAGATATAATGCCCTCTAGTGCCCTAAATCATAGTTTAATCTCCCTATAGAAAAGCTCTACTAATTTAGCTATATTAATAGTAGTAGTTATAGGTAAGAAGACAGAGTACTTAGTAAATTAGTCTATAATCACTAGGATTACGTTAGTTTCTCGCTCGCTAGCTTACCTAATAGGCAACCCCGTAATAAAGTCTATTAAGATCTTTGCTTATAGTTACCTTAGTATTAGCAGTAATTTAAGGTTTCTATATAAGCAATGCTATCTAGCTACTACTTATTAGCAAACCCTATAGCTTATAATATAGTCTAAAACTAACTTACTTATAGCTAGCCACTAGAAGTAATACTTTAATAGCTTAAGAGTACGCTTAGTCCTAAAGTAACTTACTAGCAAATTATTATAGTATAGCTATAAAAGCTCCTATTATAAAATAGGCTCCTAGGGAATAACTACCTAGTCTTAGTATATTAGGAGACCCCTTATACTATATAACTATAAACTAGCCTTTCCCTTCCCTTTTACTAGGGAGTTATTAGTCTTACTATTTTGCCTCTGTAAATCTAGGTCTTAATCCTATGCCTTCTATAGTAATTATACTAATAGTTTATTTACCTTAGATTAGTAGGGATTTAGTAATATAATAGCCCCCTATATCTCTTATACTATACTAATATTTTAAACACACACTACCTTCTCCTAGAAATTACCCTTATTTAGCTAACCTTTTACTAGATTTCCAGTAGCTATCTAGCCTTTTAACTAGGCTACTCTAGTCTCTAGAGTTTTCTCTATAGGGGCTAGGGTATTTTCCTTCCTTAAAAATATCTTATTAAGCCTCTCTATATCTAAGACTAGTAATATACCTAGTTTTCTTTAATATATTAGTATCTTTTCTTTTATTATTTCTTTAGTAGCTACTATTTTCTTTTAAAGTTCTAGTAAAAGTGCCCTATTTATTAGGGGTTTACCTTTATAATTAGACCTCCTTAATAGTGTATTTGCTAGGTTACTTT